>CM031918.1:28894990-28997795 GCA_018703695.1 Prunus fruticosa
AACTATCTGCAATTTGCCCTAATTGAATTTCCATTTTGGTCAAGGCAGCAGAATGTTGTTGAAGAGCACCATTAGTAGTTTGCTGGAATTGCAAAGTATTTTGAGCCAACAACTTGACTGTGTCCTCCAATGAACTTGGTTTCGGTTGGAATGATGAACTTGCTTGATTTTGATTTTGATTGTTGCTCCAAGAGAAATTTGGGTGATTCCTCCAACCAGGATTATAAGTGTTCGAGAAGGGATCATTTCTTGGCCTTTGGTTGTAGGAATTCATCATGTGGGCTTGTTCTTGGACAAACTCAGGATAAGCATTACTAGCTGAACACATGTGAGTTGGGTGTCCTTGAACATTGCAAATAGCACAAACTTCAACTTGAGGAGCTTTGGGTACCATATTGAGCACGGAGTCAAGCTTCCTTTGTAAACCAGCAACCTGTAAAGCAAGCTCATTGTTAGGACTAATCTCATAGATACCAGCCTTACCTCTTGTATCTTTGTGTTGAGCATTGGATCCCAACATCTCAAATATGTCATATGACTCTTGAGCATTCTTTTTCTTTAAAGCTCCACCTGCAGCATTATTGACAGTAGATTGACAAGTTTCGGTTAGTCCATCATAAAAAATTTGCATTTGCAAGTATAGAGGTAACCCATGATGTGGACATTGCATTAGAGTTCCTTTGAAACGCTCCCAGCATTCGTTGAATGGTTCTCCATCATGTTGTGAGAAGTTGAAAATCTTGGACCTCAAGGTGGCTGTCTTTTGGGCGGAGAAAAACTTCTCCAAGAACTTCTTAGCAACAGCATCCCAAGTGGTTAGTGATCCAGGGGCTAACGACATCAACCAAGTCTTTGCTCTATCCTTCAAAGTGTAAGGGAAAACCCTCATCCTCAGATTTGCTTCAGATACATCCTTCAAAGGCAAAGTACAAACAACAGTATAAAATTCTTTAATGTGAGCCAAAGGATCTTCGTTAGGTAAACCATAAAAAGAAGGAAGCATTTGAAAGTGAGAAGATTTAAGCTCATAGTTTCTAGCTTCTCTGGACAGCAAGATGCATGAAGGTGAATTTGGTATGATTGGTTGAGCAAGATCCTCCAAAGCAAGTTGGTCATTAGCTGCCATCTTTTCTTCTTCCTCTTCTTCTTCTTGATCTGAGTTAAAGATGTTGAACAAAGAGTATTCTTCTGAGCTTGCTGAATTGGAGGTTTCAGCTTCTAAGGGATTGAGAATAGATTCAATGGCTGCCTCCTTTGCTTTAACAAGCCTTTGTTCAAATTCGGCCAGTGATGGTTGTTGTGTACCACGGATTGGTTGGATCCTAATGGTTCCGGATTGAGAGTGTTTCTTGACCGCTGATACAACTTGTTCAAGCAACGGTTTGCTCGACATGCAATACCTGAAAACAAAGAAAAACTAAAGAAAGTAAGCAATAGTAATAAGACTCTTAATCAAGTCCCCGGCAACGGCGCCATTTTCTTGTTGGATAGATTTAACTCTATCTATTTCTCGCAAGTGCACGGACCAATTATAGTATAGGAATGCAAGCACGAGGTCGTTCCACAGAGACTTGGATGAAAGACACTTAATACTACTACTTAGACTCACAAGTAACCCTAAGAATAAACAGAATTTAAATGAAGTTGTTTTGAGTTTGTTGAAATGAAAACTGGAAAAAAGGAAATGCAAAGTAGCAAGTGACCAGCAAGTAGATGTTTTAGAAAGTTGAGAGACAAAGGAGACAAGCACTAGGGTTTCAACTTCACCATGACAATCCAATTTCAAGCTACAAGTTAACAATCACCTAAGTTGATTACAATTTCTGGAGTTCGTTCTTTCTTATGTATGATTATCCATATGGTGTTTGGTTTTAATCAAGTACTCAGAAAACACAACTTAGCTATGGTGTTTAGTCTAAGCTATGAATCTGAATCCATTAAGCTTAAGAAGAACACAAAAGAACCAAGTACACATTTAAACATGGTGTTTGTCCTAAATGCATTACTCACTCATTCACTAATTGGTTCAAGAGTCATATGGTGTTTATGTAAACTTGAACTAGATAACCAACATACATGTGTTCATAGTGGCCAGTTATTTAAACATGCATAAAGATTCAACTAAGAACAAGTGAATGAGGCCAGAAAATTAGAAGTAATCAACAAAGGGTAACATTAACTTGAAAACATGAAATTGTCTTGTCAGGTTACATTGAAACCCTAGTTATGGTGATTAGTTACACTCCATTAATGGAAAATACATTTGAATCATAAATAACATGGAGAGAGTAAGAAAAACCCGTGAAGAACAAATTATGTTGTTGAAGAGCTTCTCACAGCTTCCACCATGTATGCTGCAACAGAGATGAAGAATGGTGTAGATGGTGTGGATTGTGTTTGGGAATTGATGGGATGGTGGAGGATGGAGTGATCTGTGGGAGAAGTGTATGAGCTGGGATGAGTGGTCTGCTAGGAATTGGGAGAGAGGAATTGTGAATCTCAGGATTTTGTGTGTGTTATGAATGTGGAATGGAAGTGGTATTTATAGGGAGAAGGAAAGGGGATATCAGAATTGAATATAGCAATGACCTAACACACTTGTATTAGAAAAATCAGAAATGGTTGGTGCACTTCACCAACAAATCCCACCAGCAGCCCTACCTCATCATCATGTCAGCATGACCAAGCTTCCAACCAGAAACAATACCTCATGCCTAGCTCACCATGACCAAGCATCCAATGAGCTCATCTCTGGAGTCAGCATGATGAACAACTTCTTGGGCTTACGAATTGGGCTTGGCTGAATCAAATGACGACTTTAAGATGTCCATTATGAAGTTTAGAATGTCTCTGATCCAACCACACAAGTATTGGCCCAATCCAAGCTCGGATGAAGAAGATAGGTCCGAAATGAAATTCTAACTCAGTCTCCAGTTTTTGCACGTTTTGCACCATTTTGCTTCAAATGCCTCAAGTGGTACCTAGAGCTCAATGAACTGAATAACAAACACAAAATGGATTAAAAGTACAAGTTTTATTTAAAAACATAACCAAACAATAGGGTAGATTGATACAAAATGATACAAGAATTATGCATTGATCACTTTCTTAATTACATTTTTAACATTTCTCTTGTACTATACATTCATATTATGTTATAAAAAAAATTTCTCTCTTCATTACATTTTATTATTATAATTTCATTTAATTATAAAAATAAAATAAAAAAAATTTCCACAAAAACCGAATATTTTTTAAAATTTAATTACTGATCTTTGCGCGACAAAAAACGTACTCGTCATGCAATTTTTTTTTACAAAAACCAGAAATTTTTTTAATTTAATTAATGATTTTTGCACGACGAAACAGGTACTCGTCGCGCAAAATCACTTTTTACAAAATGCAAAAATGTAAAACTAAATTTTAAAACAATATATTTTAGGTTTGTGTGACGAAATGTTTCGTCTCCCTAAAGGATATGCAACGAATAAAATTTTGTCGCGCAAGTATTTGAGTATTTGCGCGACGAAGATAAATAGTCGCACTGTGTTCTTGCAACGACTTGCCTATTGTTGAGCAAATAATTTGCACAACGGAAAATATGTCGTCCCTGAACTATAGATGCAACGAATGACTTTGCGCAATGACCAAAAAAAATATTGTCGCGCAAAGTCTTTCTCCACGATCATTGTGCGATTGATCATGCGCGACAACATATCTGTCGCGCTGTTATTTGTGCGACTTGTTTGAGCTTTGCGCGACCAATTCTTATTCATCGCGCAAACTGTAAAATGTAGTAGTGCCCCTGACTTCTATTAAATTTTTTTAGCAACAAAAGATGTAGATTTGAACTCTTCTAACACACGGAAAGAAAATACTATTAAGAGATTGGTTTGGGATTGAGGTTTGATGATTTTTATTCTTTGTCTTAGGGCTCGTTTGTGAGTAATTTTAAAAAGACTAGAATCATTTCTGAGGAGAAACATCTCACACAAGGATTTAAATATATATCAAGATTCTGAATATCATACATAACTTTCACAGCAATTGAAGAAGGTATATTACATAACCAAATACAAGGATTTAAATGATGTCTAACATTTCCTAAAGTATCTACTGACTTTAGCTCCCGGCAAATATGCTAAAGAGAATGATGTATGCTTTTGAGCGGACTAATTTCATGTATTTGGCTCACTTGCCCATAAGTAATGCTTCAGTTTGGGGTCTTGGACAATTAATTGTCACATGGTTATTTTCTGACTGATGAGGCAGAAGGCAAAACCAACAAAGCAAATAAATTAAAGGCAAGAGCTTCTGGTCACAAGAAGATAATTGTTTAGGAAATAATGGTATGCTTACTGGTCTTCTCTTTAGACCAAGAGGTGCACAACATTTACATACACCTTGTGTAGGAAGAAACCATCTCTCTCTCTCTCTCTCTCTCTTCAACAGAAAAATGAAAGTTTAAGAAAGCATAGCTTGACTTCTGATCACAAGAAAACGATTATCTTAGGAAATAATCATCTTATATTTAGTAAGACTTGGCCTTGTAGAATAAACCATCCCTCTCTCTCTCCCTCTCATCGACAAAAAAAATGAAAGAAAGCATAGTTTTGTACCCAGCCCCTGGTTCTCACCAAATCATCTCCATGGTAGAATTAGCGAAGCTAATCTCCCAACACCAACCCAACTTGCCCATAACAATTCTACTCACAACTTCCACACCTTTTGAAACCTCCGCCACATCCTCCTCTTACATCAACCTCATCTCATCTGATCCAAACCAAACCAACCCCAATCTCCCAATCTCCTTCTTCACCCTCCCCTCCCTCCATCTTCACCAATCCCACATCGAAAACCCTGTAGAATCCGCAATCCAAATCACGCGTCTCAGCATCCCCAATGTCCTCCAAGCCCTCGAAACCATTTCACAAAGTTCAAAAGTCTTAGCCTTTATCACCTCCTCTGTCCACCTCCCATATGACCCTCAAATCCCAACCTACTTCTACTTCACCTCCTGCGCCTCTGCTCTTGCTCTCTTTCTCTACCTACCCACCATCCACAACCAAACATCCAAGAGCTTCAGAGACCTAAACGACGCCGTCCTCACTTCCCCGGATTGCCACCTCTCCGAGCCTCCCAAATGCCCCTGCCTCTTCTCGACAGCGGCGGCCCTGCGTACGAGTACTTTGTCAACTTCGCTTCTCGTCTTCCAAAATCACAGGGAATTATAACAAACACCTTACAAGCACTCGATCCATCTGCAATCAAAGCCATAAGCGATGGTTCTTGCGTTCCAAATCATCAAACCCCGCCAATATTCCACATCGGGCCGTTGAATTTCGATGCTAAAAATCGGGCTTCAAGTGCCTGCGAAGACAGGTCAACTTCAACCAAGTGTTTGATGTGGTTGGATGAGCAGCCGAGCCAGAGCGTCGTTTTCTTGTGCTTCGGGAGCAGAGGTGCGTTCTCCGAAGCACAATTAATCGAGATTGCCATGGGTTTGGAGAGAAGCAAACAGAGATTCTTGTGGGTCGTGAGAAGCCCTCCGGGTTCGAGCTCGGTAGAGCCGGATCTGGAGATTCTGCTACCCAAAGAGTTCTTGGAGAGGACCAAAAACAGAGGCCTGGTAGTGAAGTCATGGGCTCCACAGGCTGCTATTTTGCGCTGTGAATCAAATTTTGACCATTGTCAAGAATCAAATTTTTCAAAAATTTCAAATTTTCTACCCAACTAATTACATGAAATTGCCCCTTCATGTCCAGCAATAATCTCACCAATGATATTTATAAGTTTGTTTTGCCCCTTCATTAATGCGGATAGTGCTTAAATTAACAAATCTGTTTCGGTTTAGTCCATGATTTTACAATTCGGTGACTGTTTAATGATGATTAAACAGAGTAATGGAAAATATTATAACTTCTAAGACATTGCTGTTTAATATATTCATCAAGTGGATGAGGCTACCCTGGTTTTCAAGAAAGAGAAGACAAAAAAATAAAAATAAATAAAAGATGTCAAAATCCGTAGGAGCAGATGAGAACTAAAAGCATAGACACTCAACAAAACCATTGCCTAAACTTGGTGAACCCCCGGGATCAGAGAGCCTGTTTTCGAAATTAGCGGCATATTTATAAATAAATAAATCTAGTTAGAAAAATATATTCAAAAGTTTGACCATTCCTTTTATAGAATACTGTACATGAAGGCAAATCGTTTTGAATAATTATCCAATAAGTCACCTAATTTCTTGTATGATATATCCTCTTTTGGGTACAGTTACCCTGGAAGTGAAACAATAAATCAACAAAAAGAAGCAGCCCAATTAAAGTGCCTAAAGCTGAAGTATATTATATAATAATTTGGAACAAAGTGTTTCAATTTTTGAAAACCCAGCCAATTGTAGATGGCATTATGATGTAGACGTTAAGCTAACGGGTCTAACTCAGTTTAAAAAAGTTTTGATTTGCAGATCAGTAGTTTTCAGGTTCGAATCCATGATATCTTAATAGACTATGTGTGAGAAACTTTCAACACTTGTAGTTTAGACTATGTGTTTTGTATTTAAGAAACTAAACAAAACTTAAAATTTTAGTTTGTTAAACAAAAAAGAAATCACGTATTATGCCCAAAACAAATGGTCCGTCAAATTCTTTTCAAAATTTGACGCATGTGGTTAATTAGGAGACTCCAACAAAATTAGCGGCTACCATTCCATGTTTGACTATTCATTCAAATATGGAACTTTCCCTTTGTACCCTTCCAATTGCATGCACGTGTGTTTTGCAAAGAAATTTATTTCATCATTGCTTACTATTCTCATGCACAGCACGTACTTCCTCTGTACAAGTACACAGCCAAAGCGGAAAAGATCAAATGGCGTCAAGGCCCCACACTTCAGTTAATGAAGTAACGCATTTGACTGCAACAAAGGTCCCTCGGTCCGCGTGAGAGCATTTAAGGCACAAGAAAAGAGGAAGTGATTGAAGTCAAGATATGGCGAGTTAAATCAGGGTGATTAGGGGTAAAAATCTCACGACTTGATTAGGGGTAGATTAAAAAACCGTCGTTGTTTTTTAAAAGACTACGGTAATAGAAACCCGTCGTAGAAACATAACTTGAACACCTAAAAACCCGGTACACGCATAGATATTTTTAAACCACGACGCATCAAATTAAAAAAGCATCGTCTTATTACAAAGGTATTGTTCAGAGTTAAAATCTGAACTTAAAAACAACGACTGCAGCTATGAAATCACCGATGTAGAAAGTAAAGACGAGGATGTGAAAAATAAGACACCGTGTTAACTCATTAATAACAACGACCCAATTTTTTAGTCAGCGACGCTTAAATACAAAGAAATCTACGATGGTTAATTACAAAAAAATTCACAGATTTAAATTCAGTTACCATGACTGTAAATATAAATTTATCGACTTTTTAATTACACTATACTACGACGGTATCCATAACTCTACTGTCCGCATAATTGTACTAACCACGACGGTTTGTTAAATTAACGACTTACAAATTTTTTACCATTATACGTCTATTATTATCTATAAACCGTCGTCTTAATTTTAATTTATTTTTAAGATTTATTTATTAGATTTTTTTTCCTACGGCTGTAGATAACCCACGACGGTTTATATAGGAAACCGCCGTCACTATCAAATTAGAGTGAAGTCTTACCAGAATGAACTCTGTTCCTCATCATAATCGAACCAACACACAAAGGCAATGTTTTAGAAATGGATGATGTGTGTGTCTTTATGTCTTTGAGATACACAAAGGTACACACACATCCACATCCAAAACATTTGCTTTCAGAAAAATGATGGCCGCAGCAGAAAGACAATTTTTTAGATGATGTGTGTGTGTTTGTGTCTTTCAGATACACAAACGTGCACACACATCAACATCCAAACTGAAAAATGAAAGCAAGATGAGACAGAGAGGTGATGTGCCTCCAGAGAGGTGAGAGACAGAGCCAAGGGCAAGAAGAAGTTGAAACCCTAATTGAAAAATGAAGATGAAAGAAAGACAGAAAAACCCTTATTTATAAACTAATCTTATATACCACGTCGATTAGATTAACTTATCGACATTTATATGAACTATAAACGTCGTTTAAATCTAAAAGAAGGTCGTATAAATTAATTAACAACGACGCTATATAAAAAATGATGTTGTCATTTTTTGGAAAACTAATTTATTGTGTAATTAAAAAAGTTACACGTTTGTATGCGTAATTAAAACAACGTGCTCTATATTTTTCACGTCGTTATTATTGACTATAATGTCGTTGGGTAAATTTGAAAATGACGGGATACATCTTTTTGAAGAAAAATGCGTAGTGTAATTGGATATAAAAACGGCGTTTCCTTAAAACTATGCGTCATGGAAACTAGTTTAATGGGGCGGTGTAAACCTGTAGCGCCGTATAATGTAGAATACTAGGGCGCATTGTATTAACAGCATCGTTTTATGAAACGGTCTTTTAATATTTTAAACTTTTCGCCTACCTGACCTACACTTGCATTGTTTCCAAACCCGAGAAAAACTTTCGAGCTTCTCTCATTTTTCATTCTCAAAGCGCTGTTTCAAACTTTCAAGCTTATCTCCGAGAGAAAAATTTTCGTCTTCCTCTCCTCTTCGTCTTCGTCTCTAAACTGAAACACCAAACTCCAGGAGAAAACTTTCATTGCACACAAAGGGTAAGAATTTCTCACTATTTTTGTTCCTGTTTTGCATGCGCATATCATTTTTATTTTTTTAAAAATCTTTTTACGTTTTTTCTTTCCAAGTTTGATAAAATTTGCAGACAAAGAAGGAAAGTTTCCAAGTTTGAACACTACTCTGTTTCTTTTACTTCAAATAAATAAGACGACGGTGGCTTGTTATTTACGTGGTTAGATTTATAGACCACGACGGTTCGTCAATTCATCCTAGCGTCGTGTGAAAGTGTTCTTCGTTGTTTTTTAAAATGATTTTTTTTTTGTATTTGATTGTTTAGGATATATTCATTGCAGGTTTGATTTATCTGAACAATGGTTTTTGTTTTGAAAATATTTTTAATTATTTTTCTGTTGAAAATATTTTACATTTTTCCAAATTTGTTTTTCTGTTGTAGAGACTACGGTATATTATTATTTACGTCGTTTTAATTGCAATACCACGTCGAATGTTTATTATTAACGTCGTTGTAATATTTAATCCTCTGTTTTTCGTGATTATATCATAAGACATCGGTTGTTTATTATTAACGTCGTTGTAATATTTAATCAAGTCAGTGGTTAGTTACTATTGTGAAAATTTATTTTTACGTCGATTGTTTTGTTCTTACGTCGTTTGAAATATTATAATACGTCGGATTTTATAAATAACCGTCATGTTTTTTCTTAATTTCACTGAAATATTTGCACTTGCAGGTTTGATCCTGCCCTTAACCATGGTTTCTCAATCCCAAAGTAAGGACTCTGGCTTGTAAAAAAATGAATGTAAGGAGCTTAGAGTTGTAAATCCTCAAGCCAAGTCCTCGAAGAAGATGAAGTTTATTTCATCTGGGGGAGAAACCAGGCAGCACGACCACATTTTCTGAGGAGCCAAAGTCAAGTCGGGGTATAAGCACAATGCCCCATGTTGTGAAGAGAAAATTTCAGAAAATCAAGCCTGTTGTTGAGTACAATAAAAGGGGGAAAGCATGTGGCCCTGCACATACTGAGATGCAATCCTACATTGCCTGTGTTGGCATGCTCCAGAGTCCCACTTTGTGGACAAGAAATGGGTTGAAATATCCAAGGATATAAAAGACCAGATTTGGGAAGCCGTTGACATGGCTTTTGTGGTTGGTCAAGGGGGCAATAAAATGGTGTTATCTTCTGTTGCCAAGAAATGGAAGGATTTCAAGTCTGCACTAACTAGGCATCATATCCTTCCGTTCATCAAGGAGAAGGAGAAATTAAGGCAACCTCCTGAAATATACAAATTCATAGAGAAAGTTGACTGGGATGCCTTTGTAGCTTCAAAGTTATCTGAAAAATTTGTGTCTGTGCATTTTGAACAATCACAAAGGAGGGAGAAACTTGAGTACAATCATCGATCATCTTGAAAAGAATATGCTGGTTTGGAGGATCATTTGGAGGAAATCATGCCCGGGGTAGATATTCATCGATCTACCTTATGGAAGAAAGCTAGAGAAGACAAACATGGTAACATCTCGGATCCAAAGGTTGCAGAGAAAGAAAAATTAATTGTAAGTCTACTCACTTTGTTTTAAATTTTTATTAAACTGTATTGCCGTGATAAGTCTTATTACATCTTCTATTATATTTTACATCGTGCGAAAAATATTACCTAGTCGAAATTTTTTAAAAAACGTCATTAAAGGTCTGAATCTGGAATCAATACTCTATTTTTTGTAATTATATCATAAGACGTCAGTGGTTTTTTATTAACGTTGTTTTAATAAATTAACCACGTCGGTAGTTAAGTACCGTCATCTGAAATATTATATTACGTCGATTGTTATGTTATTGAGTCAGGTGAAATGTTATAATACGTCGTTTTTTTATAAATGACCGTCGTGTGTTTTCTAACGCTGACTTTTTATTATGTCTTTGTGTTAGGATGAATTGTAAAAACAAGTTTCTGAAGGCACTCTTACTGGATCTCAGGAAGTAATGATGTGTTGACATTGGCTTTGGGTCCGAGCATCCAGGAAGAGTTAGAGGGGTAGGGGCTGGGATTTCCCCTAAGCAATACTTCCATTTACATAGACAACAGAAGGTAAGGTTTGCCGATCAGTGTAAGACTTGTCATTCAAGAAGAGACTTTGAAAATGGAGGCTAGTGACAGGACCCGCCCCCGAATTCCTCGAAACTTCGAGACGAATCCTGTGGAAATTCCGACATCACACCGATGCTGGGCCCACTAACTAAAAATTTAGCATCTTTTCCAAATTAAGGGAAAAGAGCACGAGACTTTCTACCAAAATTTCGGCAGAGTCTCCTCTATAAATTGAACATTCCCTAAAAATTTCAACATGCATAAAACACATTTAACAATACTAACCGGCAGCATGCACAATATAATCTAACGCAAATCATCTAATTGGCCTCCGGCCTTCAAATGGTTCGAAATAAACCCAGAAAAGTTCTTAAGTCGAACAATGCATAAACCAAACAATTAATGATCTCAATAAATCGGATTCAAATCCAATAATCCCCATCAAAATCCAATCTCATACACAGAATCAATCAAACCTTTTACACACAATAAAATTCGCGGCTGCACCTAGGTGAGACCCCAGGCTGCCTATGTACCCTTGGACAAGGGATCAAGCCACACGTAGTTCTCATCAGCAATAGTCACAACTCCGATAATAGACAATTATTTACAACCGAACCAACTATACATTTCAGATCTATTACAATTCTAAATCCAATAAAAACACATTGAAACATTATTACTTTCTTCCCACTGCATCATATTAAGAAGACATCACAGGGTTGGACTAACTTTGGGACCAGCCTGGGCAAAATAAATCATCCGAAGGGCTTGGACAAACTCCGACGGGCCTGGGCAAACTCCGACGGGCCTGGGAAAAATAAATCAATCTCCGAAGGGCCTGGGAAAAATAAATAATCCGAAAGGGCTTAGACAAACTCCGACGGGCCTGGGCAAAATAAATAATCCGAAAGGTTTGGACAAACTCCGACGGGCCTGGGCAAAATAAATCATTTGAAAGGCTTGGACAAACTCCGACGGGCCTGGGCAAAATAAATCATTTGAAAGGCTTGGACAAACTCCGACGGGCCTGGGCAAAATAAATCATCTGAAAGGCTTGGACAAACTCCGACAGGCCTGGGCAAAATAAGTCAATCTCGAAGGGCCTGGGCAAACTCTGACGGGCCTGGGCAAAATAAATTCTCAAACATAAAACCCACAACCGGGGAGGTACCTAAGATAGTGCTAATAACACTCAAATTAACATTCTAAGTACTCAATACAAAATCAACAAAGATAGCACTTTCTCAATTATTGTAAATCTACACTCAAGATATTCAAAAGTATCCAAACCCAAATATACAACACAAATACTTCATAATATATCAAATCCATTAATCAAATATATAATATATTTCAAATGAAATCATTACAACAATATACACAAACTTTCCACATTTGGTCAACTGGGCCGCAGGGCCCACGACCTCATTTTACTATCCAAACGTTCCTATGGATTCCTCAAGGTTTAGGAAACATGTCCTACAAGTTTGGTTCAGATCGGACGGTCGGATCGCTCATGATCGCACAAATCGGACGGTTATCGTAAAACACAAACTTTAAGTTATTGAATCGGAACATCCGGGGCTCCGATTCAAGATCCGTCAAATCCTACACGATACTAGGAATACCTAGATCAACATATATTAATTTGGAAGTGATCCAACGGTTCTAACATATCGAACCCGAATAACACATGATATGTAAAATCCGTTCGGGTTCAAACGTTATCCGAATTGAGATCCGCGAATTCCTATGCGCTTGTGATAATTAGGAGATCGCATTGGGACAAGATGCCCCTCTGATACAGTGCCCATGCACCGCCACACGCGCTGGCAGCGTGTGGGTGTCCAAAGCGATATCGCATCGTCGGAAAATCTTAGAATCTCGGGCCAAGACTCCTGCCTTAGGTAATACCCCTAATTTAGAGCCACTTTTGTTCTTGGACATACCCCAAAAAGTCGACGGAAGTGGCTGAAAATGGAGGTAGATAACTCCGATCCGAGCCCACTACGTCTCTACGGACTCGTTTCGACATGCTCTACACACCGGTACAAATGAAATTCCCAAATTCCTTCCCGAACTTAAAATGACCTTTTTACCCCTTTTTATATTAAATAATACTTTTATTTTCAAAAACCTTAATTAATTCAAATCATTTTATTTTTATTGTTTATTTCAATTTATTTTCACATTTCAATTTATTTCCTCTTAATTTAATTATTTTATTTCTTTTTTTCGGACCAGGATGTTACAAGCTAGAACCAAGCAATTGGTAGAAGCTGAGAGGGAAAATTTGCTGAGTAAGCTTTCCAAACTCATCCCCAATTTTGATCCAAGCATGTTGAAACGGAATACTAACCCCTGTCAAATCCAAGGTCAAGGGCAAAGTCCCAAAAATCCAATGTCGGACAAAGCAAGCTACTCTAGGGCTCTTGATGTTAGAGCCCTACAGTTTGAGGAGGATACTACCAAGAATAGGGAAAAGGTGCAAGAAATGGTAACGTCTCTAAACTTTTAAAAGTTATACCACGACGCATTTTTTATAATAAACCGTCGTTTGTGTTTCATACCACGACAGGTAGGAAGGATGAGTTATTGTAGTATTTAGTTTACTTGTTTTACATGCTATCTTCACTAACACAATCCCACTCTCTGTATCTCTCTCTCTCTCTCTCTTTCTCTTTCTCTCACTCTTTTTCTCTGCAATTGCTCTTATCTGTGTTTTGCTAAAAAAGGGTTGTAATCTCTGAAATCTGAATTTCTGAAAAAACATTTCGTGATTTAGACGACGGTTTATTATTTACCATCGTGAAATGATATTTAGATGTCTGGAATTCTTACATACCGTCTTCTATTATGCTTTACCACGACGGTTTATTTAATTTTTTTTACTTTTTGTACAATGTCATATATATATTTCTTTATTTCTTAAAATAGAAATCAGGGGATGTAGAAAAGATAGTAGAAAAGATAGAAGAAAAGAGAGTAGAAAAGATAGATGAACAGGTAAATTCTCATAACTTTGCCTTTTCCATTTGTTTTTCAATTTTCAAGACGTGGATTTCCACGCCAGTTTTGGTTTTAATTGAATGTTTAAATTCTTGTACAAGCTTTCTTATATATCTCTTTATTTATTAAAACAGAAATCCAGTGTTGGAGAAGAGCAAATTGAAAAGGTAAATTCATTATATATGAATTTTACATTTGAATTAGATGTCGGTTGTTTTTATATGACGTAATAAATTTTCATTACGACGGTATTTTTTTCCCTTCGTGTAACTTATTTTCAGACGACGTTTTTTTTATTTAAAACTTCGTGTTTATCGATTTACCACATCACTTTATGTTGATTTATTTCTTAAAACATAATGCTGAAGTACCATATTATTCAAAGCTGGAGTTGCCATCTTCTTTACAATCCCTTTGTCGTTATGCGGAAACGACACTAAAGCCTCAGGAGAAGACTATGACCTTTACAATTGAGAAGGAGGTGTTTGGTGAAGATCGTATTACCTTCGTCTTTCATGAAGATATTACACAGTTTGCTGGCATGGAAGAAATTGGGGCTCCTGTGGTTGCAGTATATATGAGGTTTGTCCTTATCAAATATTCATTTCACACTCTCCTTTATGTTGAAAAAAAAAATTAGAATCATGGCTTCATTTCATATATTTAGGTTCCTATTTGATAATTTGAAAGCTGCAAATATGGTGAACATGGTTGGCCTTATCGACCCAACTCTAGTTAGTGCCAACATTGGTTCATTAACTGAAAGATCATGTGTCGTAGCCAATCGACTTCAAAAGACAGATGGTGAATAGATTTTCCTGATGCCTTACAATCCAGGGTTAGTCTCCTTAACAGGATTTTGTTTGTATGATGCATTGCATATAAAACTGTTTAACCTTTATATTTATTTTGTGCAGCTGTCATTGGGTCTTGATCATTGTGAGAGCAAAGAAGGAGACCGCCTATTTTCTGGATCCACTGCTTGGAAATCGAGTTGTGGATGAGGAGGGCAAAAACATAGTGAATAGTGCTCTCAAAATGTACAATACACACATAGGCAGAATACACTACAAGGAAAAATCCTTTTGGCGACCACAACGTTTCGTCGCTAAAATGTGAAATGTCGTCGCCAAAACAATTTGGCGACCAAATTGTTTCGTCGCTAAGTTCGTCGCCTTAGGCTCGTGGCTAAAAGTACCAAGCGACCAAAGCTGATTTTCGTCGCTAAATGTTTCACGCGACCAAATATTTTCGTCGCCTAATAGACTTCAGTTGGTCGCTTTGAAGGTAGCCTCCCGAAAAGACCAAAACTTGGCGCATACTTAAAAGGGATTGGGCGACGAACTGTAATTTTCGTCGCCAATAGGTTCTGGTTACTAAGATATTTCGTCGCTAATGCTACTTCTTTTGTCGCTAAAATATGTGTTGTTTTCGTTTTTTGTTAATTAAAAAGGATGGGGAGTTTCTTAAAAACAATAAATAAACATATTGTAATTTTGGAAAACAACAAATTTAGGGAAACAAAATCAATTGAAAATGATATAAATAAAGTTTTAAACATTCAAAGGCACACAAGCATTCTAGTCATTTAAGTACATAAATTTCGTACCATATATCCAAAAACAAGAAGCATAAATGAATGAAGAACACTCAAAGACTAGAGTCCAGGTTCACCAAAAAATTAAAGAAAAACTAGAGACCAGGCCCCAATTGTTGCTTCAGCTTCTCAAATTCATTCATCATCTACCTCTACAAAAGAAACAAAATAAAGCAATGTCAAATATGTACTTATATAAATATTTATATACAGAGTAATACAAAAGACAAATTGGTATTAATGTGGTACACCTTTGATTTGCTCTATTGGAACCATCACTTTCCTTTTATTGCTATATATGCAGATGCACAAAAGCACAAAGAAGCCCAATTTAAAATCTCCTACTTACGTATCAAGGAAAAACAAACTTAAACTCAAAGCAGACTAATTTTCTTATAAAAATGGAGTCAATTTCATTTGCAACTTATAACTCACATGGTATCCAAAATTTCAAGCAGTGCATGACAACTCAATCAAGTTAACTCCATAAAAATGAGAGAACAACAATACATAATCAATGAAAGAATTATGACAGAGGCTGATCAAGGAGTTTCTTAGGGATATTTCAAGTCAAATGCAAATAGCTGGAAGAAAAAAAAAAGAGGCAATGAAATTGGAAAATTAATTCATGTCAGCTAATCTGAAGACTTGCAGCATACGGAGAATATAAGATATCATCATATATAGGAATATAATTCATCAAAAGCAAGCACTTGGTAGGGAGAAGTATCACAGAAGTAATGAATGTACCCTTGCTTTTCTTTTAGCCATTTGTCAATGCATTCCATATGAAATTCATCACAACACAGGAAAGGTCTTATTTTATCTCCTCCATCATACTCAGCCAAGCAAAACTCTCTTGAACAACAACAGACTTAATTAGAATTAAAACATTGCTCCATAATAATAAAAAATCTATAATGGGGATACAATATGTATAGATACTTTCAAGTTTGAACCGGTAAATCCTCAATCTATGTGTCAAAATAAATCATGTAGAATGAGGACTGAAGTTGTATAAAAAGGTATTTTGAGGTTGGAATGAACACTGAGAAATGATGTTGCTGAGCTACTCTACCTTTCAGTTGTTTTTCCATTTTATTTGAGCTAAACTAATTTGGTCCCTGAATTAGATATTTATGTTGACCACCGAATAAGTTCAAATTAAACTTTTATTAGACATGGCCCCAAATCGGGGCCCAATCCAGGACACAGTTTGTTCATGGAGCTGGCCTTAGTATAGATATGCAACAGACTAGTCAACCACAGACACCACAGAGGTATGCAATACAATTTACTTGCATTCAATTTCTACACAAAACTAATCTTTTAGATTGATATAGACATTCATTGCAAACTGAAATTTCATAGCCATGAGAATAATGCCAAGAGGAAGAGTATCATATCACCTCATAATTGGAAAACATCTAATGGACGAGAAAAAGCAAACCTACTAACCATAAGACTGAAAGGCCTTACTGCTCAAGCTTGATCAGTGCACATCTACATGGACGTTAACCCCCATATGATCATAATGCTTCTTTTTCTGTTCTCGGCATTGGCTTTGCACCATTTATGTTTTAACAGCATACATGAATTGTCTAAATCAAAAACTTCAAACTGCAGGTCCTAATTATAGGCAGTAAATCATGACTTAATAAAAAAAATAGCAATTGGAGTTGGATCTAGGGAGCTGAAAGCATCACAAGGCTCAAAAAAACCAAATCAGGGGACCAAGTACAACGCGCAGGAGTGCTAGCTAGTACTGAGGGCATGGCATGGGACTTTTGGATGCAAATGCTAGAGATATAGACCCTTTCTTTTAGGTAAATGAGGAAGAGGAAGAGCAGCAGAACCTGGCCATGTGAAGTATTTGAGGAGGATGGCATTGGCAAATTGGCAAGTTGGCAAACTGGCACGTTTATAGTTGGGAGGACATGATTTTTAATTTGAACAAATAAAAGAAACATAGAAATATCAATTAACTGTAATAATACTAAAACATATTAGTTTTGGTTTTTTTTTTCAATCTAACTATACAATTTCACTCCGTCTGCACAACTGAGAGATTATGTTCCAAACCAAAGGGACATCAGCAAGACTAAATCTGATTGGTCTAAAATAAAAGGAAAGAAAGAAATATTATATTGCAGACCAAAGGGACAGCAAAGGGACAGCAACAAGAATACATATAGATAGTAGCAAATAGTTTCACGTGGATAATGGTAACAATATTTTGAAGCAAATATACCTCTTAACTAAAAAGCAAGATTTTTAGCTATCCATACCTCTTGACAGAATATAGCCTCTTAAGCAAGTATTTCAAACTGAAACCTAAAGCAAAACATAAAACAAACTCTGTTAGACACCATAAAATTTCAAAAGACAACAAAAAGAGTACAAAACAGTTAATTTTCCTAATCTCTGCCAATACCATGGCTTGCTGCTAACCAAATCCCTAAGAAGATCCATTAGTTTCTCATAATCCTGGAGACTCAAAATTAACCAAAAACTTCTCCAAGAATATTACTTAAGAACATACTCTTCTAAAATTGCAGACTAGCAGAGAAATCCTCTCATTTAAGTTAAATGAGAAAACAAAAAGGATCCCACTAGAGAACAAGCAATGTATATATGATTTTCAAGGGTAGAACACTCTAATCATTTAAAAAGTACCAACAAAAAAAAGAAGCAGCTAGATAATTGATTTTACAAAAGAAAAACATAGCAAAAGATATAATTTCGGGAGAGGTTGAGACCAAATTAGTCTCCAGACTCAAAATAGTCTAAGCCTCTGCCCTTAATTTCAATAAACATCATAATCGAAAACATAAAAACATAACAGTATAAAAGCAAGATTATGTTTTTGCTTATTAATCCAAACCATCATAATAAAAGCAATCATAAAAGGGCCAAATATCCAAGGTAAAGCCCCAACATAAAACCACATAGCCTTATATCTTATGTCAAAATTAGTAGCATATATTCAGCTTTCAACATAATGCCAAGCAACAGACTCAAAGTTAGACATGAAGGAATAAGCATATATTAGTTATCAACTTTCTATATAGAATCAACATGTGTGGTATCAAGAACAAAACTTTAAGAAGACAAGGAGTTTCCCTCTTTTAGGCAAGGCCAATTCCCATATTTTATCATACATTCACAAAAGCAGCATATTATCCTAATTCTGGAACAGCAATCTCACCGTCATTTTCTAACAAACAATGAATTTCTCATGTGCGTGAGAGAGAACAGAATTGGGGTTCATTTGTAAGTGCCATATCAAAATATGGCAAAACCCAAAACTCAAAACTAAAAAATTCAAAGAAACTGGCATTCGTACCTAAAGAGAGGCAGAAGAAGAAGGAAGTGGCTGAGGAGATTCTAGAAAATTAGGGTCAGAGAGATGGTGTCCATACCTGAAGAGAGGCAGGAGAAGAATCAAGTGGCTGAGGAGATTCTAGAAAATAAGGGGCATAGATAGTGGGAAATAAGTAACCCATGCCAAGAGAAATCATAGGGTAAGAGAGTTTGTATATGACTGGTCGTCGTCAGTGGACAATTGTTTTGCCTGCGCAGAGCAGCGGTGATGTGCGCGATGCAGAGAGTAAGGTATAGAGAAGTGAATTGGGGAAGGGAGATTTTGTTTTTCTTATAAAAATTTTAGTCTCAATAATCAGCCACAAAAAAATTTGGTGGCCAAACAACCAGGTCAGTAAAAACGACGTAGTTTTTAAAATTTCAATTCTTAAAACCTCTTATTGGCGACGAAAATATATTGGTCGCAAACCCCATGAAATATTTAGGCGCGAGTTTTCTTTCCGAGATCATTCTGGCAAACTTGGCGACCAAATATTTTCGTCTCCCTAATTTTTCATTTTCCTGTGCGCACCATTTTAAAAAATGGCGACCAAACACATGTTTGGTCGCCAAATTGTCATAATGGCCACAAAAAATTTCGGTCGCCTCTGAATAATAGTTGGTCGCCATTTAGTAGGTTGAAGTCTTATAGTTGACGAAACCTTTGGCGACCAAATTGCATAATTTTGTCGCCCATAAGCTTCCTTAGCGACCAAAATTTGGTTAGTCGCAGAGAATTTGGTCGCGAAAAAGGTTTTTTCTTGTAGTGATAGGCCGTAAAACACCTATTTGGAAAACTCTGCCCGGCACACCAAAGCAACCAAGCGATGTAGAATGCAGCTATTATGTCATGCGCTTTATGAGAGACATCATCATGGATCCTTCCCTCAAGTTTGAGAAGATGGTAAGCAAAAAAATTCAGATTTATTTTATGTTGTTTTTTGTATTATCAACGACGGTTAATTAAAAATACTGTCGTTGAATATATATACTACGTCGGTAAATGAAAAATAGCGTCGTTTGTTAGAATAATCATTGTTTATGGATTGCAGTTTGCGAAGGGAAAGGATCAAGCGCCATACCTCGAAGAAGCCATTGAAGAAGTTGGGAAAGAATAGGCAGAGTTTGTTTGTCTTCATATGGAGTAGAGGATTTTTATAAAATGGGCAGAGTTTGTTAGAACACTTAAACATTTTTATAAAATGTACAAATTTTGTTAGAATTAGACAAGGTTTTGTACAAATTTGGTTAGAATTAGATAAATTTTTGTACAAATTTTATGTATAATGTACATTCTTTTTTTCCATATGAATTTAAAATTGGTTTTCATTATTTAAAAAAAAGGAAATTGCGTGACTGACGTGTAATAAACCTTGCAACGACATAATTATATCAAACATCGTCGTCTTATGGAGTACAAACGTGATTAATAAATAAAATATAGGAATAAAAAACACGTACATTTACAACCGACGTAAAAGGAACTTAGACAACGCTAAATTAATTGTTTGCGTCGTGATATATAGTATGTACGTCCCCGATACCCATTACACGACGGTTGTTTTTACAAGTAAGTCGTTTATAAGTTTACAAGTAATGACGTTATGTACAACGTAAAAGATTATTCAAACGACGCTCTGGGTTCTACAGAAGATGTCGTTTAATTGAAATTAGACGGAAAAAAGTTAATAGCTTAAGTCGTGGAATATTGTTTGTACATCGTTTTCTTTGTAAAAATGGCCAGGGTTTTGCCTTTAAACGACGTCTTTTTTAAAAGTAAGTCGTTTATTACGTTTTACAACGTCTTTACTTCTTTAACGCCGACGTAGTTTGTGGGTTTTTGTAATAATATTTTATTCTATTTAATTTAAAATATTCATAATAAATTTAAAATAAATCCAAAAAATGCAACGTCAACTCCTATGAAGTCATTGAGATATTTTCTTTCCCCTTAAGCTTAAAAAAATGCAGTTTGAGTTATACAAATTTAAAATGACCACCAAAAAGAAAAATGTTTTCATGAGTCACAACATCACTTATACTTTAATGGTTTAGGGTTTAGGGTTTAGGGGGATAAAGGTTTATTTTTGGGGTTTAGGGTTTATGGTTAATATATATTAGGCCGTAAAACCATAAACCCTTTTTTAAAATTCTATATATATATATATATAATTTAGGGTTTATTTTTTATGGATTAGGGTTTAGGGTTTAGGGTTTAGGGTATTAATGTAATAAGCGTCACGTTTATTTATATTTGTAATGACGGTTTGTTTGTTTTCCGTCGATGATTTACGAAGAGCGCTTTCTAAACCGTCGTTTCTTTAAAATGACATTGTACACAAACAAAGACGTCATAGTTTTTTAAAAAGAGACGTAAAAGGTAATTCAAACGACGCTCTTGGTTTCTAGACGATGTCGTTTAGTTGACATTAGACGGCGAGAAGTTAAAAATGGCCATGGTTTTGCCTTTATACGACGTATTTTTTAAAAGCAAGTCGTTTATTATGTTTTACAACGTCTTAACTTTCTTAACGCTGAAGTGGTTTGTGGGTTTTTGTAATAATATTTTATTCTATTTAATTCGAAATATTCATAATAAATTTAAGGGTTAATTACTGTAGACGTCCTTGAACTATGGCCCCAGTTGCAATTGGGTTCGTGAACTAAATTTTGTGGCAATTTAGTCCTTTATTTAGACAATAAGTTGCAATTCAGTCCTGCCGTAACAGAATCCGTTGAAATTGACCGTGTGAGTGTCACGTGCTCTTGTTGTTCAGGGTATCTTCGACTTTTCGTCGTTTTGAACAAAACAAAATAGGAAGAACAAGAAAGAACAGAGACAATAATGGCACCCACTACCATTCTCTTTCCCTACTTCACCATTCTCAGAACCCACAATTCCATTTGATCATTCAATCCCCACATAGCAAAACACAAAACCCAAAATCCAAAATCAACCGAAAGCAACCCTTCAAAAATAATAATGTCCATTTCTTATTTGATCACATGATTGAGCCTTGTGCCTTGCAGTGCTGTTGGCTTCTTGTGTGAGCCAGAGGTTTTTGTTTTAACAAATGCTTTTATTTACCAACAAGAAATGAAATTGCAGCAGCCTTGTTGATCGGTGCATAAATTACATATCATTTTGTACCCTTTTAGCTTATGATTTGGTTATGTTTTTGAGTTAAACTTGTGCTTTTAATTTGTTTTGTGTTTGTTTCAGTGTTTTAAGTTTGAGACTCAATAAATGCATTTTGGAGACAAATTAGCTCAAAACAGTGTCTGCAGATCAGTCAACTTCACGGATTGGACTGTACTTACTCAAGAAGAACCAGATAATGAGCCATATATCATTGGAAAGATACGGAAGTCTAGTTTCTGTAGAATGTTACGGTTCATGATTCCGAGTCTTCTAGAGAAAGTTATACATGTTTTGGCAACTTAAGGTCAAATTCGGCAGCATCTGCGTTACTGGGCCAAAAATCACATTTGAAGGCCTTTCCGATTTTTCCTTGAGCTGGGCTGCATATGCTTGGAAATATAAGACACATAGCTTGAAGATCCATATTTTTTCAGATTTTTCAGAATGGATGAACAAGCCCAAAACGAGCCCACAAGCTGGCTGCAATGCATTGTCATGCATGACATATGCATGATGAATTGTTGTTGATTGTGGGAAAGTTTGGTGAAGCATATTCAATTCCTATTTTTGAGTGGAATTTTGCAGCAGCCAAATGAGCCAAAAGATGATGAAGTGGGAGTTGGAACACTAAGCCTAAAGACAAGAGGAATTGTTTTCAAATGCAATAGTGTGTTAGGTGAATTAAGTGTTGTAAGTTGATGAAGTTAGTGTTTAGAAAATTCAATTGTATAATTCAGATTTTCAACTTCCTTAGGCCTATAAATAGTGAGGTTTCCTAAGCTTGTAATAACACCCCAAGGGGGGGGAGCTCTCAAGCACTTCTCTAGAGCTCCCTTCCCTTCTCTCCCTCAAATTCTCTTAGTTTCCCTTTGTAGTTCTCAATTGTTGTAATAAGATCATTCTACTCAATTTTCTTTTTATTAAATCTCAAGCACTTCTCTATTCTCTTCCAAACACTCTCCAAACCCTAAACACATGTCTCTTCCCTTCCAAATTCCCCATGTTCTCCAAACACTTTCTCTTCCAAGATTCTCCAAGTTCACAAACATTCTACAAGTTCTCAAACACATTTCTCTTCCCTTCCAAACATCCTCCAAGTTCTCAAACACTCTCTTCCAAATTCTCAAACATCCTCCAAGTTCTCCCTTCTCTTTAAAATTCCACAAAGTTCTCAAACAAAATTCCCATTCTCTTCCAAAATCCTCCAAATCTCTCAAACACTTATGCCCTCTCTAAAGCTCTCAAACACTTTCCTTCCTTCCTCAAATGCTCTCTTTAATGTTCTCTAAGTTGTAATTTATTTTTCTTGTAATGTACATTCTTTCTTCTTGTTTTGTTTCTTTTGTTTTCATTTTTGTTTTGTGTAGGAAAATTGAATTGGATCATTCAATCACCAATCCCTGTGGAATCGACCTCGCACTTACATATGCTATACTACCGAACGGCTCGTGCACTTGCGAGTATCACAAGTTGAGGATGCAGTTGAACCCATTTTGGTGCAGCTGAATCGACGCAACACTTGTTGGAGGGGCAGGGCACCTATTTTATTCCCAAAGCCATTTCTAACAAGAAAAACTTCGAGACCCATTTCCCACCATCAGCACCAGAGGCTTGGCATCAACAACAACAAAGATAAGCATCCAAAGAACATTCAAACCAACAACGGGAGAGAGAACTTGCAAAACATGACAAAATGATTGTCAAGCCAGACCCTTTCCCCCTCTTCCAGCCATCGAATGCCGCCGAGTGGTCACATCGAATCGAGTCGCAGCAACCGACGCAGAAAAACAGGCAAAGGCACTGAGCTCGGGGGTGGAGATGCGTAGAAGGCGCTCGATCCAGCGTAAATCGCATCCATGACCTTGAATTCTGCAACCTTAATCTTCTTCTGCACGGTCTCCGGGTCGGGGCCCGAACGGTCCTCGATCCCAGGACCAAATCCTGGAACATCTTCGCTCTTTACCCACATAATTGAAGAAGGAGATGCAGAGGTTGGTGAGGGCTTTTAGTCCTGTGTTGGTGCTTTCAGTTTCTTCAGTTTACCGTTGATTTCTTTTCCGTTCATTTCCTTGAGAGCTATTGCAGCATCTCTCACGTCGAAGAACTCGATGAACCTTTGGTGCTTTTTCGAAGGTGTCTCTCTCAATTCCTTTAAAGGCCCCGAGGAATATGTAAACACAAAGCCAATTACGAACAATTGAAACAAAAGGAGAAGAATCTAGGGTACCATGTGCCTTTTGGAGGTGAGGAAGAGCTTCCATGATTTGCAGGTTGGTTTGAGGCGAGCCTGGTGGGAGTATGGGATGAAGGAGAGAATGAGTGATGTGACGTCGTTGGGAGACCAGGAATTAGGGTTACGGTTTCGTCGATCTGCATCAATTGTGGTGAAGATGGCGATGAAGAAGATGAAGATGAAGAAGGAAATGAACCCAGGAATTAGGTTCACTTTTTTCAGTTTTTTTCTTCATACTCGAAAGGACGTTTTTACCCCTCATTTTGACGAACAAATTAACAGAGTTGGACGGCATGACCTAATTGCAACTTATTGTCTAATTAAAGGACTAAATTGCCACAAAATTTAGTTCACGGACCCAATTGCAACTGGGGCCATAGTTCAAGGACGTCTACAGTAATTAACCCTAAATTTAAAATAAATCCAAAAAATTCAACGTCAACTCCTATGAAGTCATTGAGATATTTTCTTCCCCCTTAAGATTTAAAAAATACAGTTTGAGTTATACAAATTTAAAATGACCACCAAAAAGAAAAATGTTTTCATGAGTCACAACATCACTTATACTTTAATGGTTTAGGGTTTAGGATTTAGGGTTTAAATAATTTTAGAAAAGGGATTAGGGTTTAGGGTTTTATGGACGAGATATTTTAATGTTGTCGGATCTTTTATTCACTCTCTATTATTATGAATCGGGAATGGATTTAATGTTTTCATGCTTAGTATACGTGTTCTTAATACCCAACATAAAAATTAATGTATATGTTGTGTTCTTAATATATTTTGGGTTCTTGAAAATAAACTGGATGTCGATATTTAGAATGGTTTTTTAGGCATACGACGATGGGTATTTAACAAACCGTCGTCTGTATTTTTATACATGACGGTTTTTTTAACTACCGTCGTGGTTCAATTTCGTTGGCCTCTGTTTTTTGCTAGCATTAGACGATGTTTTTTGAAAACCCGTTGTCTATATATGTTCAATACGTCTGGTGTTGTTTAAAAGCTGTCGTCTGTATGCTATATTACTTGCTATTAAAACCCTATATAATCTGCTACAGTGATAGTCATTGCTTGTCTTTTCACTTTATTATAGATAATATGGTATAGTGTTGGAGATGGATAAGTCATGGATGCACTCGGATAGAAGATCGAAGGCATATGAGTTAGGGGTGGAAGCATTTTTGAAATTTTTTGTAGAAAATCTTCTAACTACAACGCATATCCGTTGTCCATGTGTTAAATGTGTGAATTTGAAATTGTTTGGGGTTGGAATTATAAGGGATCACTTATACTTTAATGTAGTTAACCAAAGCTATAAGAATTGGACATTTCACGGAGAACCTTGGGAAGCAACTACTAATGCTAGTAGAAATGTTGAAGAATATGATGACCATAGTAGGTACAGTTTTGTGTCTGAAGAAATAGAGATGGATGATAATGATTTTGGTGATTTTGGATCTGATCCTTATGAGTTTGCTAATGTGATTGGGGATGGAGATAAACCATTGTACCCTGGTTGTAGAAAGTACACCAAGTTATCGGCATTAGTGAAGTTGTATAATTTGAAGACTAAACATGGGATGAGTGATGTCTGTTTTCCAGACACTACTACAAAAAGGGCAAAAGACGACCAGTAAACAACGACGTAGATCAAAAAACCGTCGTTGTTTTTTAAAAGACGACGGTAATATAAACCCGTCGTAGAAACATACTTTACACACCTAAAAAACCGGTACACGTATAGATATTTTTAAACCACGACGCACCAAATTAAAAAAGCGTCGTCTTATTACAAAGGTATTTTTCAAGAGTTAAAATCTGAACCTAAAAATAACGACTGCATCTATGAAATCACCACCGTAGAAAGTAAAGATGACGATATAAAAATAAGACGCCGTGTTAATTAATTAATAAACACGACCCAATTTTCTTAGTCAGCGACGCATAAATTCAAAGGAATCTACGACGGTTAAGTTACCACGACTGTAAATATAAATTTATTGACTTTTTAATTAAACTATACTACGACGGTATCCATAACTCTCCTGTCGCATAAATGCACTAACCATGACGGTTTGTTAAATTAACGACGTACAAAAGTTTTACCATTATTCGTCTATCATTACCAGAATGAACTCTGTTCCACATCATAATCGAACCATTATTCGTTTTTTACCATTGTTCCTCATCATAATCAAACCAGAATGAACAAAGGCAATGTTTTAGAAGTGGATGATGTGCCAATTACTCTCACAAGGAGTTTGAGGGCAAGAAGCTTGTCTCAGCCGCCAAGGAAGGTCTCAAGCTTGATGAGAGTGAAGACGAGGCAAAGAAGAAGGAAGAGTTGAAGGAGAAGTTTGAGGGACTCTGCAAGGTTGTGAAGGATGTTTTGGGTGACAGAGTGGAGAAGGTTGTGGTGTCTGACCGTTTGACCGTGTCCTGGACTGCCAACATGGAAAGAATCATGAAGGCTCAGGCCTTGAGGGATAACAGAGCGGTTGGGTACATGTCGAGCAAGAAGACCATGGAGATCAACCCAGGAGAACCCCATCATGGAGGAGCTGAGAAAGAGGGCTGATGCAGACCTTGTTCTCCTTCTTCTGCAGAAAGACAATTTTTTAGATGATGTGTGCATGTTTGTGTCTTTCAGATACACACACATCAACATCCAAACTGAAAAATGAAAGCGAGGTGAGACAGAGAGGTGATGTGCCTCCAGAGACGTGAGAAAAAGTTGAAACCCCAATTGAAAAATGAAGACGACAAAAAGATAGAAAACCCATTATTTATAAACAAATCTTATATACCACGTCGGTTTTTTAAATTATCGACGTTTATATGATAATATAAACGTCGTTTAAAATTAAAATAAGGTCGTATAAATAAATTAACAAGACGCTATATAAAAACGACGTTGTAATTTTTTGGAAAATTAATTTATTGTGTAATTAGAAAACTTAAACGTCGGTATGAGTAATTAAAACGACATGGTATTAATTTTTCACGTCGTTATTATTGAATATAAGGTCGTTGGTTAAATTGGAAAATGACGATTCATCTTTTTGAAGAAAAATGCGTCGTGTAATTCGATTTAACAACGTCGTTTCATTAAAACATAGCGTCGTTTAAAGTAATATTATAGGGCAGTGTTAACACTAGCGCCGTATAATGTTTCATACTAGGGCGCATACTATTAATAGCATCGTTTTTATGAAACGGTTTTTTATTATTTTAAACTTTTCGCCTTCTTGACCCATACTTGCACTGTTTCCAAACCCGAGAAAAACTTTCAAGCTTCTCTCATTTTTCATTTTCAAAGAACTGTTTCAAACTTTCAAGCTTATCTCCGAGAGAAAACTTTTCGTCTTCCTCTCCTCTTCGCCTTCATCTCTGAACTGATACACCAAACTCCAGGAGAAAGCTTTCATTGCAAGCAAAGGGTAAGCATTTCTGGAAGGATTTTTGTTCCTGTTTTGCATGCGCATATCATTTTCGTTTTTTTAAATCTTTTTACATTTTTTCTTTCCAAGTTTGATAAAATTTGCAGGACGGACGGAAAGTTTCCAAGTTTGATCACTACTCTGGTTCTTTTACTTCAACTAAATAAGACGACGGTGGCTTGTTATTTACGTGGTTTGATTTATAGACCACGACGGTTCGTCAGGAACCCTAGCATCGTGTGAAAGTGTTCTTCGTTGTTTTTAAAATGATATTCTTTTTTTTGTATTTGATTTTTAAGGATATATTCATCGCAGGTTTGATTTCTCTGAACAATGGTTTTTGTTTCGAAAATCTTTTTAATTATTTTTCTGTTGAAAATATTTTACGTTTTTCCTAATTTTTTTTTGTGGTATAGACGACAGTATATTAATATTTGCGTCGTTTTATTTTCATACCACGCGAATTTTTATTATTAACGTCGTTGTAATATTTAATACTCTGTTTTTGATTATATCATAAGACGTCGGTTTTTTATTATTGACGTCGTTGTAATATTTTATCACGTCGGTGGTTAATTACCGTCGTGAAAATTTATGATTACGTCGATTGTTTTTTTCTTACGTCGTTTGAAATATTATAATACGTCGTAGTTTATAAATAATCGTCGTGTTTTTTCTTAATTTCACTGATATATTTTCACTTGCGGGTTTGATTTGTCTGTAACCATGGTTTCTCAATCCCAAAGTAAGGAGTCTGGCTTGAAAAAAAATGAATGTAAGGAGCTTAGAGTTGTAAATCCTCAAGCCAAGTCCTCGAAGAAGATGAAGTTGGTTTCATCTTCTAGACACAACCAGTCAGCACGACAACTATTTCTGAGGAGCCAAAGTCAAGTAGGGGTATGAGCACAATGCCCCGTGTTGTGAAGAGAAAATTTCAGAAAATCAAGCCTGTTGTTGAGTACAATGAAGAAGGGAAACCATGTGGCCTTGCACATAGTGAGATGCAATCCTACATTGGTGTGTTGGCACGCTCCAGAGTCCCACTTGTGGACAAGAAATGGGTTCAAATATCCAAGGATATAAAAGAGCAGATTTGGGAAGCCGTTGACATGGCTTTTGTGGTTGGTCAAGGGGGCAAGAAAATGGTGCTATCTTCTGCCACCAAGAAATGGAAGGATTTCAAGTCTACTCTAACGAGGGTTCATATCCTTCCATTCATCAAGGAGAAGGAGAAATTAAGGCAACCCCCTGAAACATACAAATTCATAGAGAAAGCTCAATGGGATGCCTTTGTAGCTTCAAGGTTATCTGAAAAATTTGAGGCTGTGCATGAAGAACAATCACAGAGGAGGGAGAAACTTGAGTACAATCATCGATTGTCTCGAAAAGGATATGTTGGTTTTAAGGAGCAATTGAAGGAAATCATGCCTGGGGTAGATATTGATCGATCTACCTTATGGAAAAAAGCTAGAAAAGACAAACATGGTAACATCCCCGGATCCAAAGGCTGCAGAGAAAGCAAAATTAATTGTAAGCCTACTCACTCAGTTTTAAAATTTTTATTACTTCTGCTGTTATATTTTTGCGTCGTGTGAAAAATATTACTACGTTGAAATATTTTAAAACACGTCGTTAAAGGTCTGAAATCTGGAACCACTACTCTGTTTTTTGTAATTATATCATAAGACATCGGTGATTTATTATTGACGTCGTGTTAATAAATTAATAACGTCGGTATTTAGGTAGTGTCGTCTAAAATATTATATTACGTCGAGTGTTATGTTATTGAGTCGTGTGAAATATTATATTACGTCGATTTTTTATAAATAACCGTCGTTTGTTTCCTTATTCTGACTTTTGATTATGTCTTTTTGTTAGGATGATTTGCAAAAGCAAGTCTCTGAAGGCACTCTTTCTCTGTTAGGAACCAATGATATTTTGACATTGGCTTTGGGTCCGAGCATCCAGGAAGAGTTAGAGGGGTAGGGCTGGGATTTCCCCTAAGCAATACTTCAATTTACCTAGACAACATAAGGTAAAGTTTGCCGATCAATTGAAGGAAAGTGTAAGACTTGTCCTTCAAGAAGAGACTTTGAAAATGGAGGCTAGATCAAAGGAAGAGAGTTTAAAGATGGAGGCTAGGACCAAGCAATTGGTAGAAGCTGAGAGGGAAAATTTGCTGAGTCAACTTTCCAAACTCATCCCCAATTTTGATCCAAGCGTGCTGAAACTGAATACAATGTCCCAAATCCAAGGGCAAAGTCCCAAAAATCCAATGTCGGACAAAGCAAGCTGCTCTGGGGCACTTGATGTTAGAGCCCTTCAATTTGAGGAGGATACTGCCAAGAATGGGGAAAACCAGGAAGAAATGGTAATGTTTTTGAACTTTGAATTCTATGTTTCTCTGTTATATTTACCGTCGTGTTAAAGTTATACCACCACGCATTTTTTATTAAACCGTCGTTTGATGTTCAATGTCATTTATATATTTCTTTATTTCTTAAAACAGAAATCCGGGGAAGTAGAAAAGAGAGTAGAAGGAAAGATACTTGAGATAGTTGAACAGGTAAATTCTCATAACTTAGCCTTTTTCATTTTTTTTTCAATTCTCATTACCGTCGTAATTCTTTATTTAACGTCGTTTAACGGATTTTACACGTTTGTAATTATTACATACCGTCGTCTGTTATTTAGTACCACGACGGTTTAATTTAATTTTTTACTTTTTGTACAATGTCATATATATTTCTTTATTTCTTATAACAGAAATCCGGGATGTAGAAAAGATAGTAGAACATATAGAGGAAAAGAAATATGAAAAGGTAAATTCTCATAATGTTTAAATTGTTGTACAAGTTTACATAACGTCTTAGTATATGAAATACCACGACGTTTATTATTTACCGTCGTCTAATTAAATATAGACGTCTGTAATTCTTACATACCGTCGCTTGTTATTCATTACCATGACGGTTTAATTTAATTTTACTGTTTCATTTTGTTTTTTCTTTTTGTACAATGTCTTATATATATTTCTTTATTTCTTATAACAGAAATCTGGGGATGTAGAAAAGATTGAAGAAAAGATAGATGAAAAGGTAAATTCTCATAACTTTGCCTTTTTCATTTGTTTTTCAATTTTCAGACGTCTATATTTTCTTTAAACCGTCGTTTGTTTTAAATTTCCACTTCATTTTTTATTTAATTGAATGTTTAAATTGTTGTACAAGCTTTCTTATATATATATATATCTCTCTCTCTCTCTTTATTTATTAAAACAGCAATCAAGTGTTGGAGAAAAGCAAATTGAAAAGGTAAATTCATTAATTATGAATTTTGCATTTGAATTAGACGTCGGTTTTATTTAAACGACGTAATAAAGTATTCATTACGACGGTAGTTTTTTCCCCGTCGTGTAACGTATTTTAAGACGACGGTTTGTTATTTAAACCATCGTATTTATTAATTTACCACGTCACTTTATGTTGCTTTATTTCTTCAAACAGGATCCTGAAGTACCAGATTATTCAAAGCTGGAGTTGCCATCTTCTTTACAATCCCTTTGTAGTTATGTGGAATCGACACTAAAGCCTCAGCAGAAGGCTATGACCTTTACAATTGAGAAGGAGGTGTTTGGCATAGATCGTAATACCTTCGTCTTGCATGAAGATATTAGCCAATTTGCTGCCATGGAGGAAATTGGGGCAACTGTAGTTGCAATATATATGAGGTTTGTCCTTATCAAATATTCATTTGACACTCTCCTTTATGTTGAAAAAAAAAACAATCATGGTTTCAATTCATATATTTAGGTGCCTATTTGATCATTTGAAAGCTGCAAATATGGTGAATATGGTTGTCTTTATTCGACCCTGCTCTAATTAATGCCGACGCTGTTCATTAACTGAAAGATCACGTATCATATTCAGTTCAACTTCAAAAAACAGATGGTGAACAGATTTTCCTTGATGCCTTACAATCCAAGGTTAGTCTCCAAACAAAAAACAGTATTTTGTTTGTATGATGCTCTGCATATAAAACTATTTAACCTTTTTATATTTATTTTGTGCAGCCGTCATTGGGTCTTGATCATTGTGAGAGCAAAGAAGGAGACCGTCTATTTTCTGGATCCACTTCCTAGCAATCGAGTTGTGGATGAGGAGGGGAAAAACATAGTGAACAGTGCTTTAAAAATGTATAATTCACACATAGGCAGAATAGGCCGTAAAGCACCTCTTTGGAAAACTCTGCCCGGCACTCCAAAGAAACCAAGCAGTGTAGAATGCGGGTATTATGTGATGCGCTTTATGAGAGACATCATCTTGGATCCTTCCCTGGAATTTGAGAAGATGGTAAGAAGAAAATTTTTAGATTTATTTTTATGTGGGTTTTTATAGTATCAACGACGGTAAATAAAAAATACCGTCGTTGAACATATATACTACGTCGTTGAATGAAAAATAGCGTCGTCTGTGAGATTAATCTTTGTTTATGGACTGCAGTTTGCCAAGGGAAAGGATCAAGCGCCATACCCCCAAGCTGCCATTGAAGAAGTTAGGAAAGAATGGGCAGAGTTTGTTTGTGTAAATATGGAGTAGAGGAATTTTAGCATACTTAAACATTTTTATAAAATGTACAAATTTTGTTAGAATTAGACAAGTTTTTGTACAAAATTGGTTAGAATTAGACATAAACATTCTTAAACATTCTTTTTTTCCTATGAATTTCAAATAGGTTTTCATTATTTTTAAAAAACGGAAATTGTGTGACCGACGTGTAATCACACTTGCAACGACATAATTATATAGAATACCGTCGTCTTTATATCTATCAAAATTCAAAATATTCAAAATAAATTTAAAATATAACTAAAAAATGCACCGTCAACCTCCCTGTAAATTTGTTGAGGTTTTCATGTTGTGAAAAACTGTAGTTTTTTAAAAAGACGTTGTACACACATAACAACGTCACAGTTTTTTAAAAAGCAACGTAAAATTTTTTTCAAACGACGCTCTTGGTTCTATAGACGACGTTGTATTCTTGAATTAGACGGCGAGAAGTTAAGAGTTTAGGTCGTGGAAAATAGTGTGTACATCGTTTTCTATGTCAAAATGGCCATGGTTTTAACTTTAAACGACGTTTGTTTTAAAATTAAGTCGTTTATTATAATTTAAAACCTCGTTAATTTATTAACGCCGACGTGGTTTGTGGGTTTTATTAATAATATTTTATTCTATTTAATTGGAAATATTCATAATAAATTTAAAATAAATCCAAAAAATGCAACGTCAACTCCTTGTCTGCCGCGCAAATCTCACGGCCTGGAGTTCCGGGCCGAGGGGATTATCGTTGACACGCGGTTTCCTGCTTTTGGGTGAGGTGCGGTTGTGCGGGCGTGCCAGCACGGTCTCCGTGCGTCGAGGTGTTTGAAGTGGGTGAAAGTGTTTAGATGGTGCGCCTGTTTGGACTCGTCTTCTAATCAAACGATTGTAGCCGAGAGAGGAACAAGTCTCGGCTGCCAGGATCACGGCCTGAACTACAAGGCCGTTGAGTGGTGGTGTTGGTGGTTTTAGGGCGGTGTTCCGCGCGCTGCTCAATGAGCGGCGGTCATATGATATATGGGGTGAATGAGCGAATAACAAGGATGGTGCTCCGGCGCCTTGAAAATCAAGGGTCGTATGATATATTGATGAATGGATTTTCCTTACAGACTAACACTACTCCTAGAAAAGCAAGTAAAGATATTGAAAGTGCATTACAGGAAAATATAAGTTGCTCCGTGGGAGGCTTTGGTTTGGTGTTTGAACCTTTTGAAAGTGGTCTTGAGTCTTGTATTTATAGGAGAAGTCCATGGAGAGGTAATCGAGGCTGAAAATCTGCATGGTGGAGCCTGATTGGCGCAAGTGGGTAGTCTAATCGACATTTGGGATCGTGAAGCATGGTGGTGTGACCCCATGAATCCCGGTGAATCTCGGCCGCCGCCCTGATCGTGGGTTCTGCACTTCTGGCCGTGGAGACGCATTTATTGTTATGATGGCTGTTCACCTAATCTCTCAAGCTGTAAAGAGTTTTGTGAGAATGTTGGCGTCTAATCATTCTGTCTTCTGTCACCAAAACCTGACTTCAGTCACTTCCCACCTTCCCTCACGCATTAAATTCTTATTCCTTGCCAGTGGGTTTGCTGCATTAAACAGGCATTGCTTCATTGAATGAAGCATGGGACCCCTCCCCACGTGATGATCTGACTTTAATACTTTTGGCTGTGCCTTTGTTCGATCTCGGCCTCGGCCTGTAATCGAGGCCGAGATAACCATGCCTTAGCCACTTTTCTCTTGTTTCTCTGGAATGCCAAGCATCCCGGCAAAACGCTGTGTTCTATCCTCGCGAGAGAAATACAAGGCCGAGAAGAGGAGTTCGCTCGGCCAACTCGTGGCCGTGATTTATTAGGCACAAACACTCCTATGAAGTCATTGAGATATTTTCTTCCCCCTTAAGCTTTAAAAAATTAAGTTTGAGTTATACAAATTTAAAATTACCACCAAAAAGAAAAATGTTTTCATGAGTCACAACATCACTTATACTTTAATGGTTTAGGGTTTAGGGTTTTAGGGGATAAAGGTTTATTTTTGGGGTTTAGGGTTTATGGTTAATATATATTAGGCCGTAAAACCATAAACCCTTTTCTATAATTATTTAAAAAGATATACATAATTTAAGGTTTAGGGTTTAGGGTATAGATGTAATAAGTGTCATGTTCATTTATATTTTTAAAGACGGTTATTTTGTTTTCTGTCGATGATTTACGATTAGCGCATTTCTAAACCGTGGTTTCTTTAAAATGACGTTGTACACACATAACAACGTCATTTTTTTTTAAAAAGCAACGTACAATATATTTCAAACGACGCTATTGGTTATATAGACGACGTTGTTTCTTGACATTACACGGCGAGGTTTTAAGAGTTTAGGTCGTGGAAAATTATTTGTACGCCGTTTTCTGTGTAAAAATGGCCATGGTTTTATCTTTAAACGGCGTTTATTTAAAAATTAAGTCGTTTATTATGATTTACAACGTCGTTAATTTATTAACGCCGACGTGGTTTGTGGGTTTTATTAATAATATTTTATTCTATTTAATTCGAAATATTCATAATAAATTTAAAATAACTCCAAAAAATGCAACGTCAACTCCTATGAAGTCATTGAGATATTTTCTTCCCCCTTAAGCTTTAAAAAATTAAGTTTGAGTTATACAAATTTAAAATTACCACCAAAAAGAGAAATGTTTTTATGAGTCACAACATCACTTATACTTTCATGGGTTAGGGTTTAGGGTTTAGGGTTTATATAAATTTAGAAAAGGGATTAGGGTTTAGGGTTTTATGGACGAGATATTTTAGGCCATAAAACCCTAATCCCTTTTGAAAATTATTTTTTTAAAAAAAAATATATAATTGTGGTTTTATTTATTAGGGTTTAGGGAATATTTGTCTATTAGGGTTTAACGACGGTAGTTTGGTTTTGCGTAGGATATTTACAACGACGTCATTTTTTAAATAAGCGTCATGTTTAGCTTGAACTTTTAACGACGGTTTTTGTTTTGTTTCCGTCGATGTTTTTTAAAAAGCGCGCTTTCTAAAAATTTCACCTCTTATACTTGTAACCTTGAACCAAGTTGGCCATAGTCTGTGACCTAAAACATTGAGCTCCGCTCTCTCACTTCAACTCTAATTCAAAGTTGGGCTCTCCGTCGAATCCAAGTTGGCCAAGTTTACAACTCCGTCGAATCCAAGTTGGCCATAATCTGTGATCTCTGCCTACCTGTAAGTACAAACCCTAATCTCATGCTTGTAAATTCATTGAATGATATTCAGTTCTGTGGTAAAGGGTTTTGTGATTTTTTAATGTTGTCGACGGTATGGGTTAATGGATTTAATGTTTAATGTTTTCATGAATCGGGAATGGATTTAATGTTGTCGGATCTTTTAATCACTCTCTGTTATTATGAATCGGGAATGGATTTAATGTTTCCATGCTTAGTATATGTTGGTTTCGTGCTTAGTATACGTGTTCTTAATACCCAACATAAAAATTAATGTATATGTTGTGTTCTGAATATATTTTGGGTTCTTGAAAATAAACTGGGTTTTGATATTTTTTTATGCATACGATGACGGTTTTTTTAACAAACCGTCGTCTGTAAATATATACCACGATGGATTTTTAACTACCGTCGTGGTTCAAGTTCGCTGGCGTCTGTTTCTTGCTAGCATTAAACGACGTTTTTTAAAACCCGTCGTCTATATATGTGTAATACGTCTGTTGTTGTTTAAAAACCGTCATCTGTATACTATATTATTTGCTATTGAAACCTTATATAATCTGCTACAGTGATAGTCATTGCTTGTCTTTTCACCTTATTATAGATAATAGGATATAGTGTCGGAGATGGATAAGTCATGGATGCACTCTGGATAGAAGATCGAAGGCATATGAGTTAGGGGTGGAAGCATTTTTGCAATTTTCTGTAGAAAATCTTCTAACTACAACGCATATCTGTCGTCCATGTGTTAAATGTGCGAATTTGAAATTGTTTGGGATTGGAATTATAAGGGATCACTTATACTTTAATGGAGTTGACCAAAGCTATAAGAATTGGACATTTCATGGAGAACCTTGGGAACCAACTACTAATGCTAATAGAAATGTTGAAGAAGATGATGACCATAGTAGGTACAGTTTTGTGTCTGAAGAAATAGAGATGGATGATAATGATTTTGGTGATTTTGGATCCGATCCTTATGAGTTTGCTAATGTGATTGGGGATGGAGATCAACCATTGTACCCTGGTTGTAGAAAGTACACCAAGTTATCGGCATTAGTGAAGTTGTATAATTTGAAGGCAAAACATGGGATGAGTGATGTATGTTTTACAGAATTATTGATACTTCAGGGCGAGTTGCTTCCAGAAGGAAATACAATACCGACCTCTATGTATGAGGCAAAAAAGACTTTGTGTGCATTGGGGCTGAGTTATGAGAAAATCCACGCATGCCCCAATGATTGCATCTTGTATAGGAAGGAGTATGAAGATTCAACTAATTGTCCTACTTGTGGTATCTCAAGGTGGAAGGAAACCAAAGATGGATTCTTGAAAGAGGGTGTGGCAGCGAAGGTGTTGTGGTATTTTCCTCCAATTTCAAGGTTTAAAAGGATGTTTCAATCACATGAGACAGCTAAGAATTTGACTTGGCATGCTGCTAGAAAATCAATTGATGGTCAGATATCTCATCGGCGGATTCCCCGTCTTGGAAACTTGTTGATGATAAATGACCCGAGTTTGGTAATGAGCCGAGAAACTTGAGATTGGCTCTTTCATCTGATGGATTCAATCCCCACAGTTCTCTAAGTAGCAGATATAGTTGTTGGCCAATTATCTTAGTTACATATAATCTCCCACCATGGCTGTGCATGAAACGAAAGTTCATAATTTTGACTTTATTGATTTCCGGTCCTAAACAACCTGGAAATGATATAGACGTCTACTTGGAGCCTTTCATTGATGATTTAAAATCTTTGTGGGATGGGATTAGAGGAGTGTATGATGCACACATATGAGAATACTTTACACTTAGAAGCTGCATTCCTGGGCCATTAATGATTTTCCCGCCTATGGAAACTTATCTGGTTGTGTTGTTAAAGGATATAAAGCTTGTCCAATATGCGGCGATGATACACTTAGTCACAGGCGAAAAATGGCCACAAAATTTGTTACATTGGGCATAGAAAATGGTTACCAATCAATCATCCATATAGGAGGCAACGTGCAGCTTTTAATGGGAAACCTGAATATGGCACGCCTCTCTAGCCATTAACGGGAGAAGAAGTGCTGCATATGGTTGAAGATATTAATTACATATGGGGCTCGAAAAAAGGGGGAGGTGGAGGTGAAAATAATGGTGACAGAGTTTGTTGGAAGAAGAAGTCAAAATTCTTTGATCTTGAGTATTGGAAATACCTTCCAGTGAGGCATGTCCTAGATGTTATGCACATTGAGAAGAATGTTTGTGATAGTATCATTGGTACATTGTTGGAGATCCCTGGAAAAAATAAAGATGGGATTGCTGCTCGGTTAGATTTATTGAACATGGGGGTCAAACTGATTTGCAACCCGAGTATGGAGAAAGAAGTACTCGTTTGCCTCCAGGGCCTTGGAATTTGTCAAGAGCAGAGAATAGAGTGGTTTGCAATTCTTTCTATGGTATGAAGGTCCCTGAAGGTTATTCTTCATACCTTAATGCAACAATTGCTCCCTGTGGCAATTCGTTCTGTTTTGGAGAAGCCTGCAAAGTATGCAATAACTCGTTTGTGCTTCTTCTTCAATGCTATATGTGCAAAGACGGTTGATGTTTCGAAGCTAGATAAGTTGGAAGAAGATGTAGTAGTTACTTTGTGTTTGCTTGAAAAATACTTTCCACCTTCATTCTTCGATATCATGGTTCATTTAGTAGTACATCTTGTCAGAGAAGTTCGTCTGTGTGGGCCAGTATATTTTAGATGGATGTATCCGTTTGAAAGATATATGAAAGTTCTAAAGGGGTATGTTCAGAACCGTACCCATCCCGAAGGTTGCATTGCGGAGCGTTATATAGCTGAAGAAGCTGGAGAATATTGCACTGAACATTTATCTGATATTAGTACAATTGGAGTGCCATCAAGTCAGAAGATAGGAGTTTCAAAGCCATTATCAGGTTGCACAGTGAGCTTAGTTGATCGGGACCTGTTGAACCAAGCACATCTATATGTCTTGGAGAATACGGAGGAAGTCCTACCTTATATCGAGTATGAGTTTTATTCTTTAAGTTTCCATTTTAAATTATTCATGATGTTAAATTTAAGGTATGCAATAACTGATTGGGACCGTAATGCTTGAATTTTTCGTGTCATGTAGGGAACATATGATCCACATCAAGGCCGCTTATCCAAAATTTAGAAAGAGAACAAAGTGGCTGCAAGATAAGCACAATAGCACTTTTATTCAATGGCTACACTTCAAGGTATATGTTATTCAATAACATATTGGACTTTCAGTTTTCTTCTTTCTATGTTAGACTGAATTATGATATGATTAATTTGCAGGTTCAAAGTGAACTTGATGAGGGAGACAATCATGGGGTATCAGAAAATTTAAGGTGGCTAGCAGCTGGTCCAAACATGGCAGTGCCATTATATAGGAGCTATCTTATTAAATGTGTTAAATTTAACATCAAGGCACAAGATGATGTGTGGACAGGGCAAAATAGTGGAGTTTATTTCCTTGCACATACCATGCAAGTTGCTAGTGCGAAGAATAAAAACCCAATTCTCTCAAATATGAGTTTTTATGGTGTCATTCAAGAAATTTGGGACCTTGACTACCAAAAGTTTACAATCCCAGTCTTTAGGTGTGATTGGATAGATAGTACTTTCGGCCTTGTAGTCGACGAACTTGGATTTACCCTTGTAGATTTGAGTAAAATTGGACATAGAAATGACCAATTTGTTTTGGCTTCTCAAGTCAAACAAGTATTTTTTGTTGACGACCCGATGCATAATGGTTGGTCGGTAGTGTTATCAATGCCTAATAGAGAATATAATGATGTTATTGGTGATGATGTCTTAGGTGATGTGAGAATTGAGTGTGAGTCATTTACTAGAGGGATGCCAAATGTTGACACATTTGATGAACTAGTGGGTGAGTTTTGAAGTCAAAATATTTCGAGATGGGTGTGAAGATATATGGATTGAATGATACTCTTGTAATTTATGAAATTACTTATGCCCTAAACAACACTACTGTATGACATTAATTTTGTAATAAATTGTAATGTGTTTTCTTCACTTTCATTATGCAGGTTTTGGCCACAAAACAATCAGTACATAAAATACTGGTTTAGGATTATAAAACGACGGTCCTCATAAACCTGAAAAAACGGACGCCCGTTTTCATAAAATTGTCAACAAAAACGACGTTTTGGAGCATTCAACGACGGCATTGAATTTACCAACATCTAAAAGCGAAGTAAAATTGAAGAAAGACGACGGTATTGTGAAACAGTTATTAACGATATCACGTCGGAGAAGCATAAAGAGCCGACATGTAATTACAAATAACACGACTCCTAGTACCATAATACTGACGTCTAAAAGGACAGATATCGAACCTAAACGTTACAAAAGACGACGTCTTAGAGCATGAACTCGCCCGTAACAAATCAAAAATCGTCGTCTTAAAATTTTACCACGTCGCTTGTTATATCAAAAACGAAGTAAAAAATAAACAATTCATTCTTTTACAAAAACAACGTTATATGGAATATCAACGTCTCTTTTTTTATTCTTATGTCGTTACATATGTTTTCCACGTCGATTTGCTGAAAAACTTCGCCGTCTCAGATAGATTAGACGACTATTATTTTGGTAAAGACGACGTATAAATAGAGAAACACGGCTGTCTTTTACATGATCACGACGTTGTATATCAAACACTACGATGTTTATAGAAAGAAATATGTCGTAAGTCATGAACCTAACATATTTTCCACGTCGTTTATTTTATATACAATGAAGTGGAAAAATCATTTCACGACGGTGATTAAAATATATGCGACGTCGTATTTCTTAATAACGTCATATGTTATTTATTTAAAGACGTAGTATATTTATTTACACGACTGTGTTTGTATAAAATAGGTCGTCTATTCTTATCCTTGCCAAATTTTTGGCTCATTTTTCAGTATACAGACGTCGGTTTTTTTTGTTAATGATGTTGTTTGTTATAACAACGATGGTGATTTACATTAACCGCTATTTCCACGTCAATATTAATGGAAAAAACGAAGTGGAAAAATCATTTCACGAAGGTTATATAAATATATCAGACGTAGTATATTTTAATAACGTCGTATTTTATTTATTTAAAGACGTATTGTATTTATTTACACGACGGAGTTTGTAAAAAATAGGTCGTCTATTCTTATCCTTGACAATTTTTTGGCTCATTTTTCAGTATACAGACGTCGGTATTTTTTTTGTTAATGACGTTGTTTGTTATAACAACGACGGTGATGTACCCTAACCTCTATTTCCACGTCAATATTAATGGAAAAAAACGAAGTAGAAAAACTATTTCACGACGGTTATATAAATACATTGGACGTCGTATTTTGTAATAACGTCGTATTTTATTTATTTAAAGACGTATTGTATTTATTTACACGACGGAGTTTGTATAAAATAAGTCGTCTATTCTTTTCCACGACAATTTTTTGGTTCATTTTTCAGTATACAGACGTCGGTTTTTTTTTTTGTTAATGACGTTGTTTGTCATAACAACGACGGGGATTTCGCTTCGTGGTTTTACTTTGCCAAAGATGTCGGTCGATTTTACGACGGTTTGAAAAACCCGATACACGACGGTGAATTTCCGTTGTCTTTTGCCTTTTTTGTAGTAGTGAGAATTATTGATACTTTAGGGCGATTTGCTTCCAGAAGGAAATACAATACCGGCCTCTATGTATGAGTCAAAAAAAGACTTTGTGTGCATTGGGGTTGAGTTATGAGAAAATCCACGCATGCCCCAATGATTGCATCTTGTATATCAATTAAGCATGCATTTTAATGAATCTTATGTAAATTCCCTTTCCCTTCATTACAAATTCTAAGCCATCCTATGTGAAAAATATTGTTTAACTACAAAGGATCAAAGAAAATTGTATATTAGTAATACAAAGCCAAGGATGCATTAATAGATTAACTTGTATTCCTAACTACCACAAATACATGATAGAAGTGGTGAAAAGAAAATTAACCTATTAATCATGTGAAGGTGAAGTTGTAAACATTGAAGAATATAATAGTTGGGAATTGAATGTTAAGAACTAGAACTTCATTTCATAATGGTATTTCATCATTAACAAAGTTTAACTAGACATAAATAAAATAACAATACAAGATAAGAATTAAGAACACAGAGGAGAAGGAAAAATTGCATCATCAACCCTTTGGTTCCTTGCCTCATGGCTCCACAAGGTTCTCTCCAATTATATTGCCATTTTTCCTCTCCCTGGATCCTTGCCTCTCGGCTCCCCAGCTACTAAACTACTATCTATTTTGGTGCCAAAACTCTTACACAAATTCTACACACTCTTCTAATAAAATCTGCTCTCCTTTTATAGAGGAATGAGATCCTCTTGCAACTGCTATTAACCCATTACGTACCAACATGAGTTATATCATTACATCACCATCTCTTTATTCCTTTTTCTTTTGGCCAACCACAAATACCCATGCTCTCTTCACATGGGTTTGCTGGTTTCTTCTTTTAGCATGGAGGTCTGGCTCTTTATTTGCTGCCAACCCATGTGCTGTTAGTCTTTGTTGCTGGCTAATAAAGTTCTTTTGCTGCTGCACATGTGTTGCTGGAAAAACGAATTCTTCTGAACCATGCTTGGTGTAGGAATGCCTGAGGTTTCAATATGTATCCAATGGGGCTCAAATTTGGATATGTCATAATAGACACCCATTGGAACAAAGTTCATGAAGAATGCATTCCCATCTGAGTAGTGCAAGTGTACGTTTTGGGCCTTGCAAGCTGACTACTGAAAATGGACTGGAGTTTGGGCTTCATTTATTTTCTCTCCTTGGGCTGCTGCACAAGAAAGAGCTACCAATTAGAGAATTCAAATGAATTAGCCTTTATTTCAATGAAGTGCAAATGGATTCGTAAAATGCAAAGGAACATTCTAATTGGTGCAAAATTCAATAAACAAAGTATTAACAAAAATAGATTAGGGATATAAATTGTAATAATTATGTGTTTATCAGATAGATAGTACTTCCGGCCTTGTAGTCGACGAATTTGGATTTACCCTTGCAGATTTGAGTAAAATTGAACATAGGAATGACCAATTTGTTTTGGCTTCTCAAGTCGGCGTTTCTCGACGTAAAGTGATATTTGGACGTCGTTCTTTTACAAAAGAAATGTTATTTGAGATTATCCGCGTCTCTTTTTTATTCTTATGGCGTTAAAAGTATTTTCCACGGCGATTGACTGACATACTTTGTCATCTCATATATATTTGACGACTGTCATTTTGGTAAAGACGATGTATAAATTTAGAAAACACGACTGTCTTTTACATGATGACGACGTTGTTCATCAAATACAACGTCGTTTATAGAAATAAATATGTCGTAAGTCATGACCCTAACATATTTTCCACGTCGTTTATTTTCAGATCAAGTCGTTCATATAAATTTATACGGCGATTGACTGAAAATTTGTGCCTTTTAAAATATATTAGACGATGGTTCTGTTTTTAAAGATGACGTATAAATTCCGAAATACGGTTGTCTTTTGTTTGTGGACGACGTTGTTTAGTAAATATAACGTCGTCTATCTAAATACATGTGTCGTAAGTAATGACCCTAACCGCTAATCCCACATCAATATTAATGGAAAAAACGAAGTGGAAAATTTATGTCACGACGGTTATATAAATAGTGGTGACGCAGTATATTTTATTAACGTCATCTTTTATTTATTAAAGACGTCATAACTGTAATTCACGTTTCTTTTATTTATTTAAACGACGGTTTTTTGTTAAAATAGGTCGTCTATTCGTATCCTTGACAATTTTTTTGGCTCATTTTTCAGTATACAGACGTCGGTTGTTATTTGTTAATGACGTTGTTTGTTATAACAACGACTCGTGGTTTTATTTTGGAAAAGATGTTGGTCGATTTCACGACGGTTTGAAAACGGGAAACACGACGGTGAATTCCCGTCGTCTTTTGCCTTTTTTGTAGTAGTGCAACCACCAAACCAGGTCATTAAATGTTCCTCCAAGGCCCAAGACGTAGAGCCCACCATCAGAGCGGCGGCCGGGATTTATGGGGGTCACACCACCATACTTCACGTCCCTAAACGTCAGTTTGATTACCCACTATCTCTGATCAGCCTCATCATGCAGATTTTCAGCCTGAATTGTCTTCTCAGGACCTCCCCTATAAATACTGGGCTCCAACTACGTTTAAAAGGGTTCAAAGACCAAACAAAAGCCTCCCACGGAGCAGACCATATTTTCCTATCATTTATCTTATGTCATTTATCTTCTTGTAATGAATTTTCATTACTTTTACTAGCTTTCTTAGGAGTAGTGACAGTTTGTAGGAAAATCCATCCATCAATATATCATACGACCCTTGGTTTTCAAGGCGCCGGAGCACCATCCTTGTTATCTTTTCGTTCATCTCATATATCATACGGCCGTCGCAATCCAGCGAGGCGCCGGAGCACCACCTCACAATCCCCCACTAGCAACCACCATTAACGGCCTTGTAGCTCAGGCCGTGGACCCGACGTCCTAGATCAGTTCCTCTCTCGGCCACAATCACTTTGATTAGAAGTTAAACTTAAACAAGCGTGCAACTCATCTTCCCATTCACCCCGTCATCCTCGAATGCACGGAGACCGTGCTGGCACGCCCGCGTACAAATGCACGGCACCAAAGAAGGATGACCCGTGTTGACGCAGATCCCCCTCCCAGGAGCACCAAGCCGTGAGATTCGCGGTGGTCAACAGCCTATATCTCATCTCCCTCAATCGGTCTTGCACTTGAACTCCCCGAATTAGATGGATAAAGACTATCTGTAGATAATTTTCTTCTAAAGCATCGTTTCATAATTCTACACATCAATTAATTCAATCAATTAATAATTTTTATCCAAATCATCATATGAATAGGTCAATATTATAATTGTCTGCCGCGCAAATCTCACGGCCTGGAGTTCCGGGCCGAGGGGATGTGCGTTGACAAGCGGTTTCCTGCTTTTGGGTGCGGTGCGGTTGTGCGCGGGCGTGCCAGGCACGGTCTACCGTGCGTCGAGATGTTTTTGAAGTGAGTGGAAGTGTTTTGAGTGGTGCGCCTGTTTGGACTCGTCTTCTAATCAAACGATTGTGGCCGAGAGAGGAACAAGCCTCGGCTGTTAGGTTCACGGCCTGAACTACAAGGCCGTTTGAGTGGTGGTGTTGATGGTGGTTTTAGGGCGATGCTCGGCGCGCTGCTCAATGAGCGGCGGTCGTATGATATATGGGGTGAATGGGCAAATAATAAGGATGGTGCTCCGGCGCCTTGAAAATCAAGGGTCGTATGATATATTGATGAATGGATTTTCCTTACAAACTAACACTACTCCTACAAAAGCCAGTAAAGATATTGAAAGTGCATTACAGGAAAATATAAGTTGCTCCGTGGGAGGCTTTTGGTTTGGTGTTTGAACCTTTTGAAAGTGGTCTTGAGTCTTGTATTTATAAGAGAAGCCCCTGGAGAGGTAATCGAGGCTGAAAATTTGCATGGTGGATCGTGAAGCATGGTGGTGTGACTCCATGAATCCCGGTAAATCTCGGCCGCCGCCCCAATCGTGGGTTCTACACCTGGCCGTGGAGAAGCATCTATTGCCCTTGGGCTGTTCATCTAATCTCTCAAGCTGCAAAGAGTTTTTTGCGAGAATGTTGGCGTCTAATCACCCTGCCTTCTGTCACCAAATCCTGACTTCAATCACTTCCCACCTTCCCTCATGCATTGAATGCTTATTCTTGGTCAGTAGGTTTGCTGCATTAAACAGGCACTACTTCATTAAATGAAGCATGGGACCCTACCATCACGTGGTGGTCTGACTTTAATCCCTTTGGCCGCGATTTTGCTCTACCTCGGCCTCGGCCTTCAATTCGAGGCCGAGATGATCGTGCCTTGGCAATTTTTCAAGGTACGAGGGCCGAGATAAAGGGTCCCTTCGGCCGGTTTACGGCTGTGATTTATTAGGCACAAACAATAATGTCAATTAAAATAAAACATTATCAATAAATAGAAAATATAACATAACAATCAATATTCAACCTCAATAATATGATTAGCATCAATTATAAACTCAATCAATCAATATTATCATATCCATAAATTTCATTCCATAAAAAAAATATCAATATCAACAAATATATTTTATTATTATTTATAAATATCAATTTTGCTCAGTTGGAATATAAGGCGGTGGGTTGCGGGACAAGATGGTGGTGGTTGGGAGGTTTGGGGCTCTTAGGGTTTGGGAGGGTGAGATATTTATTTGGGAATGAAAAAGGGTTTAGGGGTTTTGCTAGAGTTGAGTAAGAGGGGATGATATTTTTATTTATTTTATTTAAAACCTGGCCCAAAATGACGTAGTTTTGAGACCAAGTTAATTAAAAAGAAGTTGAATAGCCCTAGACCAAACAATGTCGTTTGGCCAAGGCTCTTTTTAAAAGAAAAAAATTTGACTCGAGGGCATAGCAACTACTAGGGTTTATGTTTGGTTTTCCATTAGCATCTTACCAAGTAAGTTCTTTTGTTCCTTAATTTACCCCTTAAATACATTTTGATTATTCACTACTACAATTTTAGCTTATACCGACGGACTAATATTGGCGAAACATCAGCTCAACCAGGTACTAGGACCCAATATTGGCAAAATAAAGTGATTTGTCACTACTAAATAATACTGACCAAGTCTTTTGTCACTACTAAATAATACTGACCAAGTCTTTTGTCATTACTAAATTTCCTGACGAGCCACTGCCAGTTCCTTTTACCGCGAGAAGCGAAAACATTAAGCACCAAAATTTTCAAATACTAGGAAGCCAAATCTTGTCATTGACGAGTTCGATTGCCAATACTATTCTTAAATATAATTTTTAACTTCAATTTTCTACTATTGATATATAAATAAAAAAACTTCAATTGTTTACTTAAACTTTTCTACTTCCTCCAAACCGACCATCTCTTCCCTCTCCTTTCATTGAAGAATGAATTGCATTCTTCCTTAGAGCCAGTGGAGTTGGAGGAATGTGTGGTAGTGATTTTCGTGTTCGAGACGAGAGAGAGAGATTAAATTTGGAGGTTTTCTTTGCTCTTCTCAATTGGGGTTGCTTATTCAGATTGAGAGAGAGATTAAATTTGAGTGTTTCTTTGCTCTTTTCAGTTGGGGCTGACTTGCAGTACTACATTTTACAGTTTGCGCGATGAAGAAACTTTGGTCGCGCAAAGTACATTTAGGTCGCACAAATATCAACGCAACAACAAATTTGTCGCGCGAAATCCGTTGCGCAAAGATCATGAAGAAAGAATTTGCGCCACCAAGTTTCTTCATTGGTCGCGCAAAATAGAGCGACGGTTAACCTTCGTTGCACCAAAAGTTTAGGGACGGCACAATTATTCGCGACGACAAAGCGCGGCAGTTTTATTTATCGTGCAAATCTGTAGGGACAAGAGAACTATTCATGTCTCAAATATTTGGCGACGAAAATGTCTTTGTTTCTTTGGATTTTTTCGTGAGACGAACATTTCCGTCGCGCAAACATAAAATATATGGTTTTAAAATTTAGTTTTACGGTTTTGTATTTTCGTAAAAACGTGAGTTTGGGCAACGAAAAAGGTTTCATCGCGCAAAAATAAAATATATTTTAATTAAGTTTTATTTCACATTTTTTTAATTTGTTAAAAAAATAAATTTGGTTTTTTTTTTGTTGGTAAAAAAATGTAATAAAGAGATTTTTTTTATTTTTTATAAAATATTATAAATGTATAGTACAAGAGAAATGTTTCAAATGTAATTAAGAAAATAAAAACGAATCAAACAATGTTCTAAAATCTACTTGGTCGTCTAGCAAATGTGGCTCGGAGGTGTGGACATTGTCGAGGGGCAGAGGTGTGGTGGCCATGCTCGGGTTGAAGGGGGTCGGAGGTGGATGAGGGACCAACATTCGGGATTGGAGTGCCGGACCTAACGATTAATGCTAGAAGCTATGACATCTCTGACATCCAAGTATCGTACGAGGCGAGTTGGGTTTCAAGCGACGCCACCTTTGCTGTCAAAGCAGTCACCTGACTATTTGACTTGCAACGATGACAGGGTCTAGGTTCCTGCCGTCAGTCATTCCCCATACCTCGACAATATGTCCTTGGCCGCCTCCTGAGAGTCTGATCCAAGGTTTCCGTCAAGATCTGAAATCCCGCATCCTGTGGAGGAGCCATGGACTCGAGCGGCGTATCAGAGGAGGAAGCTGGGAGGCGACTCCTGAAGAACCAACTGGCTCTTCTCCATCATCGTCGTCTGTTTAACATAACATAAAATATTAATTAAAACACTCGTATAATACCATGAAACTTGAATGTGTAAGATAATAATTAAAATTAAAGACTACTTACATGAAGGGACTCGGCCAACTCATTTTCCAGGTCGAACATAAACATCGCCAAAGATGTCAATCTCAGGGGATTTTGGACATCCCCTGAATTGAACAAGAGAAGAAAAATGTTAGTACGAAAAAAACAAATTAATATTAATGACATATTACCCGCCACCGTGCATCCATCCTCCAGGAAAAGGGCCTGGAATCTGAATGGTGGAGAAGAGTCTTCTTCTCACTGCCCTTATTTGCTTTGGCCTTCTTTGGTTATACAAAAAATTAAACGTATTAGTTGAAATTCAAATTAAATATAAAAAAATTAAATAAACATTAGTAAGAAACGTGTAATAATTTTCAACTTAATATAAAAAAATACCACATAATCGGCCTCCTAAAAATGACTGCATATCCACTCACAACTATCCTCCTGCCCCTCAAGCTTCTTCGGGCAACCCTCCTGAAGAGCGACCTGCGGATCATCATATGCCTGAAAATGGTGGTGCAAGTCGCTCTTCCACTGCTTGTACCTCTCAGCAAAGACTCTGTTGATGTATGCCAACAACTCGTCGTCGAGGTTCTCTAAATTGTAGTTCGTCTGCAATAAATTCATTACATACATTAAGTATTAAAAATATGAGTAATGCTATTTAGACACACAACATTGACCACCTTACCTGACCACCTTATGTGGCAACTGATGTGTAATGCCATGTCAATTAATGAACGTTGCCATGAGGCCACTTACTAAGAACGCTAGGGTTTTTTAATTGACATGGCGACATTCGTTAATTGACTTCGCATGACACATCAACTGCCACATAAGGTGGTCAGCTAAAGTGGTCAATGTTGTGTCTAAATAGCATTACTCTAAAAATATATAAAATTTGAAGGAAAAATAATTAAAAGGTAGGATACATACCGACAGCTGTCGGGCACCGCTATCCGCATCTCGTCAGGCATGACCTTCCAAGACTTCCATTTCGTGGAGGTGCGCGGACAGCTGTCGGTATGTATCCTACCTTTTAATTGTTTTTCCTTCAAATTTTATATATTTCTAATACTTAATGTATGTAATTAATTTATTGCAGATGATGATCCGCAGGTCGCTCTTCAAGAAGGTTGCCGAAGGAGCTTGAGGGGCGGGAGGATAGTTGGGAGTGGCTCTGCGGTCATTTTCAGGGGGCCGATTATGTGGTATTTTTTTTTATACTAAGTTGAAAATTATTACATGTTTCTTACTAATGTTTTTTTAATTTTTTATATTCCATTTGAATTTCAACTAATACGTTTTATTTTTTGTATAACAGAAGATGTCCAAAGCAAATAAGGGCAATAGGGAGAAGAAGACTCTTCTCCACCATTCAGGTTCCAGGCCCTTCTCCTATAGGATGGAGGCGCGCGGCGAGTAATAATAAAGTCATTTACATTTAATTTTTAGTATGTCATTAATATTAATTTATTTTTGTCATACTAACATTTTTCTTCTCTTGTTCAATTTAGGGGGGGTCCAAATTCCCAAAGATTGACGTCTTTGGCGACATTTATGTTCGACTTGGGAATGAGTTGGCGGAGTCCCTTCATGTAAGTAGCCTTTAATTTTAATTATTATCTTACGCGTTCAAGTTTCATGGTTATTATATGAATGTTTTAATTAATATTTTATGTTATGTTAAATAGACGACCATGATGGAGAAGAGCCAGTTGGTTCTTCAGGAGTTCGCCTCCCAGCTTCCACAGGATGCGGGGTTTCAGATCTTGACAGAAACCTTGGATCAAACTCTCGGGAGCGGCTAGGGACATACTGCGAGGGATGGGGAATGCCCGGTGGCGGGAAACTAGACCCCGTTCATCGTCGCAGTCCAACAGTGCTTTGATAGCAAAGTTGGCCCAGCATGAAGCCCGGATGTCCCAAATGGCCCAGCTTGAAGCCCGATGTCCCAGATGGATCAGTTTCTACAGTCCCTCGCCCAATCCGGCATTCCCGTACTGCATTTTTTCCCCGTCCACCTCTGAGCCCATCCAATCCGAGCATGGCCACCAAACCTCTCCCCTGTCCACAATGTCTAGACCTTCGAGCCGCATTTGCCAGACGATCAAGTAGATTTTCAAACATTGTTTCATTAGTTTTTTACTTTCTTAATTACATTTGTAACATTTCTCTTGTACTATACATTCATATTATGTTATAAAAAAAAATTTCTCTCTTCATTACATTTTTTTATTATAATTTCATTTAATTATAAAAATAAAAAAATGAAAAAAAAATTTCCACAAAAACCGAATTTTTTTTAAAAATTAATTATTGATCTTTGCGCGACGAAAAACGTACTCGACGTGCAACATTTTTTTACAAAAACCGGAAAAAATTTAATTTAATTACTGATTTTTGAGCGATGAAACAGGTACTCGTCGCGCAAAATCACTTTTTACAAAATGCAAAACTATAAAACTAAATTTTAAAACAATATATTTTAGGTTTGCGTGACGAAATGTTTAGTCTCCCTAAAGGATATGCGACGAATAAAATTTTGTTGCACAAGTATTTGAGTATTTGCGCAACGAAGATAAATAGTCGCACTATGTTCTTGCAACAACTGCCTATTCGTTGCGCAAATAATTTGCACGACGGAAAATATGTCGTCCCTGAACTATAGATGCAACGAATGACTTTGCGCAATGACCAAAAAAAAAAATTGTCGCGCAAAGTCTTTCTCCACGATCATTGTGCGACTGATCCTGCGCAACAACATATCTGTCGCGCTGTTATTTGTGCGACTTGTTCGAGCTTTGCGCGACCAATTCTTCTTCGTCACGCAAACTGTAAAATGTAGTAGTGCCCCTGACTTCTATCAATTTTTTTTAGCAACAAAAGATGTAGATTTGAACTCTTCTAACACACGGAAAGAAAATACTATTAAGAGATTGGTTTGGGATTGAGGTTTGATGATTTTTATTCTTTGTCTTAGGGCTCGTTTGTGAGTAATTCTGAAAAGACTAGAATCATTTCTGAGGAGAAGCATCTCACACCAGGATTTAAATATCAAGATTCTGAATATCATACATAACTTTCACAGCAATTGAAGAAGGTAAATTACATAACCAAATACAAGGATTTAAATGATATCTAACATTTCCTAAAGTATCTACTGACTTTAGCTCCCGGCAAATATGCTAAAGAGAATGATGTATGCTTTTGAGCGGACTAATTTCATGTATTTGGCTCACTTGCCCATAAGTAATGCTTCAGTTTGGGGTCTTGGACAATTAATTGTCACATGGTTATTTTCTGAGTGATGAGGCAGAAGGCAAAACCAACAAAGCAAATAAATTAAAGGCAAGAGCTTCTGGTCACAAGAAGATAATTGTTCAGGAAATAATGGTCTTTATGCTTACTGGTCTTCTCTTTAGACCAAGAGGTGCACAACATTTACATACACCTTGTGTAGGAAGAAACCATCTCTCTCTCTCTCTCTCTCTCTCTCTCTCTCTTCAACAGAAAAATGAAAGTTTAAGAAAGCATAGCTTGACTTCTGATCACAAGAAAACGATTATCTTAGGAAATAATCATCGTATATTTAGTAAGACTTGGCCTTCTAGAATAAACCATCCCTCTCTCTCTCCCTCTCATCGACAAAAAAAATGAAAGAAAGCATAGTTTGTACCCAGCCCCTGGTTCTCACCAAATCATCTCCATGGTAGAATTAGCGAAGCTAATCTCCCAACACCAACCCAACTTGCCCATAACAATTCTACTCACAACTTCCACACCTTTTGAAACCTCCGCCACATCCTCCTCTTACATCAACCTCATCTCATCTGATCCAAACCAAACCAACCCCAATCTCCCAATCTCCTTCTTCACCTTCCCCTCCCTCCATCTTCACCAATCCCACATTGAAAACCCTGTAGAATCCGCAATCGAAATCACGCGTCTCAGCATCCCCAATGTCCTCCAAGCCCTCGAAACCATTTCACAAAGTTCAAAAGTCTTAGCCTTTATCATCTCCTCTGTCCACCTCCCATATGACCCTCAAATCCCAACCTACTTCTACTTCACCTCCTGTGCCTCTGCTCTTGCTCTCTTTCTCTACCTACCCACCATCCACAACCAAACATCCAAGAGCTTCAGAGACCTAAACGACGCCGTCCTCCACTTCCCCGGATTGCCACCTCTCCGAGCCTCCCAAATGCCCCTGCCTCTTCTCGACAGCGGCGGCCCTGTGTACGAGTACTTTGTCAACTTCGCTTCTCGTCTTCCAAAATCACAGGGAATTATAACAAACACCTTCCAAGCACTCGAGCCATCTGCAATCAAAGCCATAAGCGATGGTTCTTGCGTTCCAAATCATCAAACCCCACCAATATTCCACATCGGGCCGTTGAATTTCGATGCTAAAAATCGGGCTTCAAGTGCCTGCGAAGACAGGTCAACTTCAACCAAGTGTTTGATGTGGTTGGATGAGCAGCCGAGCCAGAGCGTCGTCTTCTTGTGCTTCGGGAGCAGAGGTGCGTTCTCCGAAGCACAATTAATCGAGATTGCCATGGGTTTGGAGAGAAGCAAACAGAGGGTCGTGAGAAGCCCTCCGGGTTCGAGCTCGGTAGAGCCGGATCTGGAGATTCTGGTACCCAAAGAGTTCTTGGAGAGGACCAAAAACAGAGGCCTGGTAGTGAAGTCATGGGCTCCACAGGTTGCTATTTTGCGCCATGGAGGTGTAGGTGGGTTTGTGACTCATTGTGGGTGGAATTCAGTGGTTGAAGCAGTGACCTACGGGGTGCCAATGGCGGCGTGGCCTTTGTATGCAGAGCAGGCGGTGAATGGTGTTGTTTTGGTGGAGGAGATGAAGCTGGGGATACCAGTTGAGTCAAAAGAAGGGTTTGTGAGTGCAGAGGAAGTGGAGAAGAAGGTGTCGCTGTTGATGGCTGAGAAAAGTCTGAGAGAACGAAGTCAAGCTATGAAAGCAATGGCTTTGGCTGCTTGGAACGACGGTGGGTCCTCGTTCACTAGTTTTTCTAAGATGGTAACTTCTTGGAAGCAATAGTAGTGTGATTGATTGACTATAGCATGCATATGTAGAATAAATTTATTTTGTTAATGTGAAAATTTTAAATGTTAAAGCAAGATGGATTGTTGAGAGCCTCTGCCGTAATCCAAGTGTTCGGCTTCTTTGTTTCTCTTTGTCTAAAGAACAAATTCTCTTTTTTCTGCAAAAGATTTCTGCAAATTCTTCTTCTCATATATTGTTGTCTCTTTTTCTCTTCTCATAGTATTCCATCTCAATTTCACATCTTATCATTATGTACTTAAACATTTGAAATTCATTTTTTTTTTTGGGGTTCCTAGATTTGTGCGGAATTCACTGTAAATCAAACACATGACTCGAATCATTTAGGATATTTTCGTCTTTGTCAATTATAAGATCAATAATCTGAAATACTGAGGCCTTCTGCTTGTTTTCACATTGCCACTCTAGTTTATTTCAGCTTTGTTGGTCTAGGCTTCTGGTTTTTTATTGCTGCTTTGTCTTTTAGAATTGTGCTTTTGTAACACGCGTGTTCCTCGCCCTAGTTTAATGATATTACCAGATTAACAAAAAAAAAGGGCAACCTCTATGATGATCTCTAACCCATCTAAAGAAAAAAACACGGAGAATAGAAACTTTTCTGTGTAAAGCTTACAATTTGACCATAACTAAATAATAGATATATCCAATTTGATTGATTATTTTTTTGTTAGGATTATGTTTTATGAGATTCTAACAAATAAACAGTTTGAGGTATTGAAGTTGAGCCTCAAGTTCGATTAGTGACCAGTTTGAGCATACGTACTCGTGACTCAAGCCATACATCATGAGCCGCATTGTAGCCTCTAAACAATGGGCCACTAAATTTCAATTTTTTTTGTCACTGTGGTATAATGGTCAAAGTACAATGGAATTTAAAAAAATAGATGAAAATTAGGAACAATCAGTCAAAGAACTACAAACAAATGAGTTTCATAATTATGTGTATGTTTAATGGAAATTTAATCTTATACAAGGACTAAAATTGAAATTATTGTATGTACATAAATTTGGAATATCTTGAATTATTGTACATACATAAAATTCACATTATTGAATTAAATACAAATATTAAATGACGAATATGATATGAAGTTTTCAATACTGCTTAAGGAAACTTTTGAACCAGTGCGCCGAGAGTTTTGGGTGCCTCTTCAGCCTATCATTGTAATCTACATAGGTAATACCAAATCGAACACTGTATCCTGAACTCCATTCAAAGTTGTCTAGCAATGTCCACGGAAAGAATCCCTTCACTTTGACACCATTGCTAAAAAGAAATTAAATATATTTATGTCAATAATATGAATCAATAACTCAACATCTAAAGCTAGACCATATATATATATATATAAATGAATTTGTTAATACACTTACTCAATAGAACTTTGAACATAATGAAGGTGGCGATTGTAGTAGTCAATTCTATAGGTATCATTAAGGGCTTCGGCAAGTGATAATTTCGGATCATTGAACTCATCCACACCTACAATAAAATACGTTTTAAATTTAGAGACTTTATACTACTTGTGTGTGTTTTACACCAAAAATATGTGAAACATTGATCATGCAGTACTTAAGGCTAGAAATAATTACCATTTTCAGTAATATAAATGACTGGATTGTGATACTTTTTCTTTGTGTAGAGTAAAAGATCTTGAATTCCTTGTGGATAAACATTTAGCCATTTCGAAGCACCCTGCACCCAAATTTGAAGATATTTAGATTTTTAGGAGTCACATTTGTAAGTGCAAAACGATTAATAGTCAAAATCATAAAGCCATAATCTTGTAATTTGATGTGTACTTTTGAACCGATGGGGACCCCGTTACGCTCAGCTGCCACAACACATATGGATATCAGAATCTAATTTGTCTATAAACTTAAATTGCATGAATTAAATTATGAATTTTTACTCACATGAAAGATTAATGCCAGCATCTGTTGTGTAGCTTGCGTATACAGAGTTATTTTGAGGTGCATCACTTGCATAGTAACCAGCATAGTAATTTAGTCCAAGAAAATCAAATGAACCAATTAGCAACTTGGATTGTTCTTTCGTGAATTTCGGTAATCGGCTTCCGACAAGAGATCGCATGCTTTGAGGATAGTCACCACTTGTCAATGGCTCAACAAACCTACAAGAATGTAAAATTTTCAAGCATTAACTGGTTGTTGTATTATATATTGCTCGCTAGTAAGTAGTAAATATTATATTCATAAGTAAATTCAAAATACACTTGCCATCCGAACATAAAATCCAAAGCTCGTAATGCAGCATTTTTATTTTCTTTTTCTTCTGATAGGGGCTCAAACCAATGTGACACTAGTGTTATCCCTATCACTCCATTTTGAGATGCCTGCACAAGAACATATACTTTGTTTGTTTTAGAGTCACAAAAAAGTAAACTAATCGCTCTCTTGTTCCAACTTAGAATCCAATATTATGACAAACAAAAAAACTAATGAATTGTACCTGATATTTATTTTTGTACAATTTTACGGCAGCTGCATGAGCAAGGAGTTGGTGGTGTGTTACCAAATATGGTTCAGTAGATGAATCTCCCCCAATGCAGTTTAGTTGCTGCCAAGTGGAACATCGTCCCGCGCATTAGACCCGATTGCATAACCATAGTTACTGAAGGTATATGGCTCATTGAGTGTGATCCAATGCTTTACTCGATCACCAAATTCCTTATAACAAAGTTCTGCGTAATCTTGAAAATGATTGCTGTATATACACATTTCATAATGTAAATGTCATAATTGTATTTATTAATTAAATTATTAATACGATTCAGAGGACTAATTTCTTCACTTACACAACATGAGGGCTTAAGAAACCACCATATTCTTCTTCTAAAGTATGGGGAAGATCCCAATGAAAGAGTGTCACAAATGGCGTTAGACCTATAAATAGCATGATCAATAAAAGCGAGTTATAAGTTTGATCAAATGAATTTTTATTTTTTTATTTTTTTTATTTTTATGAGTCCATGAAATAGTTATTGTATAAATTATTGATCATGTGAGGTGGGATGGCTCACCATTGTGTAAGAGCTCATTGATGAGATTGTTGTAATATTTGATTCCTTCCTTGTTCACTCCTCCACTTAACTTTCCATCTAATAATTAATACAAAATCAGAAAATAAAGAAATAAGCACACCGATACAATTTAAACTGAACTTTAAAAAAGTTGGACTATATGTCGAAACTTGAACTTCGACGTCTATTTAATTTATCATTGAAAAAAAAATATTTTTGCTTCAGTTATTTCAATTAATTATTTTAATTGAAACAAAAATCTTTGTTATATTATTCGGTAGACAACTTGGACACATTACTTAAGCTAAAATCAACACAAAGGCAAAAATATTGACGATTGATCACAACCAAATGTGAGGATGTGGATGAACTTACTTGGTAATAATCTTGACCATGAGATAGAGAATCTATAAGCATCCCACCCCATATTCTTCATAATCCCCACATCTTCCTACAGTGCATAACAATAAAACATTTTATGAGAAAGAGCTAAACATTATAGGGAGTTATCTTCAATATCCTGAGTTTTCTTCATGCTTCAAAATTTAATACGTGCACATTGGGTCATGAACCTTATAGTGGTGATATTGATCGACTGTGATATCTCCATTACTGCTGTTGTTAATCTTTTCTGCAATTAATCATTGAAAATATAATTTAATATTTAGAGCATCAGAGTAAAAGTAATACCATTTTGTTATTTTAACTAATTCCTGACTTGATTGGACAGACCTGGATATTTGTGGGTGAAGGTATCCCAAATGCTTGGTCCTCTACCACCTTCGTTTGCAGCACCTTCATACTGAAATACACAAGAGAAACAATGAAGAAGATGTCAATTTCTTGCATGGATCGATGCTAACCAATTAGAACACAAATTAAATTAAAGCCTAGAAGAAGGAAGGACTTACTTGGTAAGATCCAGAACCTACGCCAAATATGAACCCTTCTGGAAAACTGCTCCTATTGAGAGAAGCAGTGTCAAAATGCGTGGGTGGAGCTCTAATATCTGCTTTGCTATTTGTCAATGCAAAGCCAATTAGTAGCAGCACGCCTAAGAGAAAAGATCGTAATTGCATTGCCATAACTTGAGGTTATTTTTGTTGGTAATAATCTTGATAAGTATATGTTGGCTCTGGCTGGCATGCTTCATGGCCTTTATATAGAGCAGGAAGTACGTGCTGCAAATGAGAACAAAACACAGATGGGCATTGAATGGGTTTGAGGGGGAAACTACGTAGAATGCCATGGTACAAAGGGAAATGAAAACTTTCATATTTGAATTAGTCTTGTCTCCCCCAAATCCCAAAACTCAACTGCTATATTCAAACACGTAATATGTATAATGGTGCATGTGTGAGTAGAGCCGCTAAGTCTGATTTAGTCTCTTATAATAACCAATGGGTCAAACTTTTTCAGACCAAAAAAAACCAATGGGTCAAACTGTGGAAACAAATTTGACACACAATTGTTCAAATAATTCAAATAAATTAAAACTCTATGCATGTAATAAGGAATTTATATGAGCTTCAGGCACTTCCTTTGGGTTGATTTATTCTTTCACTTCCTTCAGCGTAATTGTACCTACAAAAAGGATATATCGTAATAAGGAATTAGTGGCATATTTATAAATAAATAAATCTAGTTAGAAAAATATATTCAAAAGTTTGACCATTGTCAAGAATCAAATTTTTCAAAAATTTCAAATTTTCTACCCAAATAATTACATGAAATTGCCCCTTCATGTCCAGCAATAATCTCACTAATGATATTTATAAGTTTGTTTTGCCCCTTCATTAATGCGGATAGTGCTTAAATTAACAAATCTGTTTCGGTTTAGTCCATGATTTTACAATTCGGTGACTGTTTAATGATGATTAAACAGAGTAATGGAAAATATTATAACTTCTAAGACATTGCTGTTTAATATATTCATCAAGTGGATGAGGCTACCCTGGTTTTCAAGAAAGAGAAGACAAAAAAATAAAAATAAATAAAAGATGTCAAAATCCGTAGGAGCAGATGAGAACTAAAAGCATAGACACTCAACAAAACCATTGCCTAAACTTGGTGAACCCCCGGGATCAGAGAGCCTGTTTTCGAAATTAGCGGCATATTTATAAATAAATAAATCTAGTTAGAAAAATATATTCAAAAGTTTGACCATTCCTTTTATAGAATACTGTACATGAAGGCAAATCGTTTTGAATAATTATCCACTAAGTCACCTAATTTCTTGTATGATATATCCTCTTTTGGGTACAGTTACCCTGGAAGTGAAACAATAAATCAACAAAAAGAAGCAGCCCAATTAAAGTGCCAAAAGCTGAAGTATATTATATAATAATTTGGTACAAAGTGTTTCAATTTTTAAAAACCCAGCCAATTGTAGATGGCATAATAATGTAGGCATTAAGCTAACGGTTTAACTCAGTTAAAAAAAATTTTGATTTGCAGATCAATAGTCTAAGGTTCGAATCCATGACATCTTAATAAACTATGTGTGAGAAACCTCCAATCCTTGTAGTTTAGACTGTGTCTTGTATTTAAGAAATTAAACAAAACTTAAAATTTTAGTTTGTTAAACAAAAAAGAAATCACGTATTATGCACAAAACAAATGGTCCATCAAATTCTTTTCAAAATTTGACGCATGTGGTTAATTAGGAGACTCCAACAGAATTAGCGGCTACTATGCCATGTTTGACTATTCATTCAAATGTGGAACTTTCCCTTTGTACCCTTCTAATTGCATGCACGTGTGTTTTGCAAAGAAATTTATTTCAACATTGCTTACTATTCTCATGCACAGCACGTACTTCCTCTATATACGGGCCATGCAGTCGGAGCCAACTTATACTGATCAAGATTAACAACAACAAAAAAACACCGCATAACATCAGTGACGGATTCAGGATTCTTGGGCCAAGGGGTTATAGTGTAAAATTTTTGAAATTTTTTTATTAAGAAAACAATACTAAAAAAAATTGAAAGATAGTATTTTCATTCATAATTCATGGCAAAACTAACCATACAAGTTACAATTATCCACAATGAGTTCTCATCTTTTGAAAACGTTGCATTATAGCTTTGTTATCAATACAAATGTTCCATTATAGCCAATGTTTGTGCCTAGAAATCTCGGCCTATGAGGCCGACCGAAGAAGCAACCTCTCGGCCGAAGTGCCTACCTAGAAGAAGAAGGGGCCGAGCGCATCGAGTTGTGGTTCGTTTCTCTCGTAGGGTAAAGGTTGAGCCGTGAAGGCAAAACCGTCACGGCCACGGCCATGGTGAACATAAATGAAGAAATTAATATACTCCCAAGTACACAGCCAAAGCGGAAAAGATCAAGTGGCGTCGCCACGTGGTCATTTAATGAAGTAACGCATTTGACTGCAACAGAGGTCCCACGGTCCGTGTGAGAGCATTTAATGCACAAGAAAAGAGGAAGTGATTGAAGTCAGGATATGGCAAGTTAAATCAGGGTGATTAGGGGTAAAAATCTCACGACTTGTAAGATTGAGTAACCAACACTACTACAAAAATGGCAAAAGACGAACAGGAAACAACGACGTAGATTAAAAAACCGTCGTTTTTTAAAGGACGATGGTAATAGAAACCCGTCGTAGAAATATAACTTAAACACCTAAAAAATCGGTACACGCATAGATATTTTTAAACCACGACGCACCAAATTAAAAAAGCGTCGTCTTATTACAAAGGTATTGTTCAAGAGTTAAAATTTGAACTTAAAAACAACGACTGCAGCTATGAAATCACCGCCGTAGAAAGTAAAGACGATGATATAAAAATAAGACGCCGTGTTAACTCTTTAATAACAATGACCCAATTTTTTAGTCAGCGACGCATAAATACAAAGAAATCTACGACGGTTAATTTCAAAAAAAATCGCTGATTTAAATTAAGTTACCACGACTGTAAATATAAATTTATCGACTTTTTAATTACACTATACTACGACGGTATCCATAACTCTACTGTCCGCATAATTATACTAACCACGACAGTTTGTTAAATTAACGACTTACAAATTTTTTACCATTATACGTCTATCATTATCTATAAACCGTCGTCTTAATTTTAATTTATTTTTAAGATTTATTTATTAGATTTTTTTTCCTACGGCGGTAGATAACCCACGACGGTTTATATAGGAAACCGTCATCACTATCAAATTAGAGTGAAGTCCTACCAGAATGAACTCTGTTCCTCATCATAATCGAACCAACACACAAAGACAATGTTTTAGAAATGGATGATGTGTGCGTCTTTGTGTCTTTGAGATACACAAAGGCACACACACATCCACATCCAAAACATTTGCTTTCAGAAAAATGATGGCTGCAGTAGAAAGACAATTTTTTAGATGATGTGTGTGTGTTTGTGTCTTTCAGATACACAAACGCGCACACACATCAACATCCAAACTGAAAAATGAAAGCAAGATGAGACAGAGATGTGATGTGCCTCTAGAGAGGTGAGACAGAGCCAAGGGCAAGAAGAAGTTGAAACCCTAATTGAAAAATGAAGATGAAGGAAAGACTATTTATAAACTAATCTTATATACCACATCGATTATATTAACTTATCGACGTTTATATGAAACTATAAACGTCGTTTAAATCTAAACGAAGGTTGTATAAATTAATTAACAACGACGCTATATAAAAAACGACATTGTCATGTTTTGTTTTCTGTCGATGTTTTTTAAAGAGCGCGCTTTCTAAAAATTTCCCCGCGACCTAAAATTTTCAGATTTCGCTCTAACTCTTATACTTGTAACCCTGAACCAAGTTGGCCATAGTCTGTGACCTAAAACATTTCGCTCCGCTCTCTCACTTCAACTCTAATTCAAAGTTGGGCTCTCCAAGCTCCGTCGAATCCAAGTTGGCCATAATCTGTGAGCTCTACCTACCTGTAAGTACAAACCCTAATATCATGCTTGTAAATTCATTGAATGATATTCAGTTATGTGGTAAAGGGTTTTAGATATATGTTTTGTGATTTTTTAATGTTGTCGGAGGTATGGGTTCATGGATTTAATGTTTAATGTTTTCATGAATCGGGAATGGAGGATTTAATGTTGTCGGATCTTTTATTCACTCTCTGTTATTATGAATCGGGAATGGATTTAATGTTTTCATGCTTCATATACGTGTTCTTAATACCCAACATAAAAATTAATGTATACGTTGTGTTCTTAATATATTTTGGGTTCTTGAAAATAAACTCGGATGTCGATATTTAGAATGGTTTTTTAGGCATATGACTATCGTCGTCTGTATTTTTATACACGATGGTTTTTTTAACTACCGTCGTGGTTCAATTTCGCTGGCCTCTGTTTTTTGCTAGCATTAGACGACGTTTTTTGAAAACCCGTCGTCTATATATGTTCAATACGTCTGGTGTTGTTTAAAAACTGTCGTCTGTATGCTATATTACTTGCTATTAAAACCCTATATAATCTGCCATAGTGATGGTCATTGCTTGTCTTTTCACTTTATTATAGATAATAGGGTATAGTGTTGGAGATGGATAAGTCATGGATGCACTGGATAGAAGATTGAAGGCATATGAGTTAGGGGTGGAAGCATTTTTGAAATTTTCTGTAAAAAATCTTCTAACTACAATGCATATCCGTTGTCCATGTGTTAAATGTGTGAATTTGAAATTGTTTGGGGTTGGAATTATAAGGGATCACTTATACTTTAATGGAGTTAACCAAAACAATAAGAATTGGACATTTCACGGAGAACCTTAGGAATCAACTACTAATGCTAGTAGAAATGTTGAAGAAGATGATGACCATAGTAGGTACAGTTTTGTGTTGAAGAAATAAAGATGGATGATAATGATTTTGATAATTTTGGATCTGATCCTTATGAGTTTGCTAATGTGATTGGGGATGGAGATCAACCATTGTACCATGGTTGTAGAAAGTACACACTACTACAAAAAGGGCAAAAGACGACCAAAAAAAGACGACGGTAACAAAAAACCGTCGTGGATAAGTGACTTAAACAACTAAAAATTGGAGATACTGTTGAGAATTTTTTATAACGACGCACACAAATAAAAAAGCGTCGTCTTATTAAAAAGCTTTTCTTCAGAGTTAAAATCTGACCAAAAAACAACGACAGCATGTATGACAAACGTCGTCTTTTAAAAATCAAGTGTCCTTTTTTTGGTAAAGACATGGTTGTTTTGAAAGAACTGTCGTCTATTATAAGTAAAGACGACGGTTTTTTTTATAAAAAGGGTCGTCTATTATGAAGTAAAGACGACCCTTTTTTATATGAAAATGGTCGTCTATTATGAAGTAAAGACGACCCTTTTTATATGAAAAGGGTTGTCTATTATATGTAAAGACGACGATTTTTTTTATAAAAAGGGTCGTCTATTATATGTAAAGACGACGGTTTTTTTTATAAAAAAGGTCGTCTATTATGAAGTAAAGACGACCCTTTTTATATAAAAAGGATCGTCTATTATATGTAAAGACGACGGTTTTTAAAAAAAGGGTCGTCTATTATATGAAAAGATGTCGGTTTGTTTTTAAAAAGGGTCGTCTATTGTGAATTAAAGATAACGGTTTTTTAAAAACAAGATTTAACGGTTATTTCAACTCTAATTTTGATGATTTTTTACAGCTACACTCCTTGACCCTATATGAATATAATGACTGCATTCGATCGTCAATTTAAAATATTTACACTAGTGGATAACACAAAATCTTATGTTATATTTAATGAAAGTATAAATAAACTCTTAATTGTTAGTGAATATATTGTTTTGATGGCATACGCATTCTACGAAACTAGTTTCAACGATCCAACCGTCAAACTTGTTTGTTTACACATTGAGATCATATACGCCAAAAATCGGAAAAAAAAAAATCAGAGATCAAGTAACGGGACAAAACATTTCGACGGTTATAAACGAAAAATCAAGATTTAACGATTATTTCAACTCTGAATTTTGATGATTTTTTACAGCTACACTCCTTGATCCTATATGAATACAATGAACCAATTCGATCGTCAATTTAAAATATTTACACTAGTGGATACCACAAAATCTTATGTTATATTTAATAAAAGTATAAATAAACTCTTAATTATTAGTGAATATATTGTTTTGATGGCATACGCATTCTACGAAACTAATTTCAACGATCCAACCGTCAAACTTGTTTGTTTACACATCGAGATCATATACGCCAAAAATCAGAAAAAAAAAATCAGAGATCAAGTTACAGGACAAAACATTTCGACGGTTATAAACGAAAAATCAAGATTTAACGGTTATTTTAACTCCGATTTTGATGATTTTTTACAGCTACACTCCTTGACCCTATATGAATACAATGACTCAATTTGATCTTCAATTTAAAATATTTACACTAGTGGATACCACAAAATCTTATGTTGTATTTAATGAAAGTATAAATAAAAAAGGGTCGTCTATTGTGAAGTAAAGATGACGGTTTTTTTTAAAAAAAGGGTCGTCTATTATGAAGTAAAAATGACACTTTTTTTTTTAAAAAAAAGGTTGTCTATTGTGAAGTAAAGATGACGATTTTTTGTAAAAAAGGGTCGTCTATTATGAAGTAAAAACGACCCTTTTTATATGAAAATGGTCGTCTATTATGAAGTAAAGACGACCCTTTTTATATAAAAAAGGTCATCTATTATATGTAAAGACGACTCTTTTTATATGAAAATGGTCGTCTATTATGAAGTAAAGACGACCCTTTAAGATGACCGTTTTTTTTTTTAAAAGCGTCGTCTTTTAAAACACGCTAAAAAATGGCCGCTTAAGTGAATTCGCGCTCGACAAATTTTCAAATTTTCACCCGTCTTTGAAAACCTTATCTCTCATTAACAAGCGTCGTCTTTTAAAACACGCTAAAAAAAGGCTACTTAAGTGAATTTGCGCTCGACAAATTTTCAGATTTTCCCCCGTCTCTGAAAACCTTATCTCTCCCTCCTTGAAACCCTCATGCATTCTCTAAAACACCCCATGAAACTCTCTACAAAATCATCAAAAAATCGATATCAATGAAGGAGTTGAGAGATTGAGGTCTTCGCAGATCCATAGGATGTAGAGGGAGGTTCTGTATTTGAGAATCAAAGCTGGTTGAAAGGTTTGATTTACCTTCACTTTCTTCAAAGAAGATCTCGCTCTCAGGCACTCAACTCGCTCATCAAACTCAGCGACTCGATCTAGAAAGACTTATGGAAATCGGTATATATATATATATGTTTGTTCATGTATTGTGCTAATTTCGTGGGATTTAAGTGAGTTTCTCATTTGGGTTTTTTTATAAATATACACAGCCGTCCCACAAGGCCTTCGTAATCAAGAAGAAGCTGACGAAGAAGTTGAGGCAAAACATACCCATCCCTCACTAGATCCGTTTGTTTTTAGACCGACAACATCATCAGGTCCAAAATACTTTTTGTTTTTGTTGTTTACTTTAATTATTTTGGAATTTCATTGTTAATTTTCCGAATCTCTGATTTTTCATTTGTTATGGTGCCACCACAAGAACAGGTTATGGTGCCACCACAAGAACAGGTACTTTGCCAATTATGCCAATTGTGTTATGCTGCCATTCTAGAGCTGCATAGATATTTTTGCTAAGGTTAGGTTACTGCTAAAAAAGTTTATGTTTAAGAGTATTGGGGTCTCTTTTGATAGGTCTTTCCTTTTCGGACACCAACAACTTGGAAAATGTGCAAGAAGGCAGAGCTAAGTCAACCCAAGAACAAATTGATGAAGTTAAAATCAAATTAGTAGAATTTGTGAGCTCTGTTATTTCTAATTATAGGTAGGAAGTATGTATGTAATAGAATAAAGATTGGTTGACTATGTAATAACTATTGACTCTTCAAAAAACTAAAGATAATAAAACGATGGTTTTATTGGAAAAACCGTTTATCTGTATATATTATCAATGATATCTTTTAACACCATAACGTCTTTTTATATACAATCAACAATGGTTTTACTAAAAAATCATTGTCTTAGAGTTAATAGACGACAATATTTCAAGAAATCTTCGTCTTCACATTTAATAGATGATGGCTTTTTAACAAAACCGACGTCTTTGGATATAATAAAACATAGTTCTTTACTTAATAATAGACGACCCATTTATAAAAAAAACCGTCGTCTTTACATATAATAGACGACCATTTTTATATGAAAAAGGGTCGTCTTTACTTCATAATAGACGACCATTTTCATATAAAAAGGATCGTCTTTACTTCATAATAGACGACCCTTTTTATAAAAAAAAACCGTCGTCTTTACATATAATAGACGACCCTTTTTATATAAAAAAGGGTCGTCTTTACTTCATAATAGACGACCATTTTCATATAAAAAGGGTCGTCTTTACTTCATAATAGACGACGGTTTTGAGTAAAAGCGTCGTCTATTTACATATAATAGACGACGATTTTGAGTAAAAGCGTTGTCTTTACAAATAATAGACGACGGGGATTTACCGTCGTGGTTTTATGCATCAAAAGATGTCGCTCGATTTCACGACGGTTGAAAAACCGAATACACTACGGTGGATTACCGTCGTCTATTTCGATTTTTGTAGTAGTGACACCAAGTTATCGGCATTAGTGAAGTTGTATAATTTGAAGGCAAAACATGGGATGAGTGATGTCTGTTTTATAGAATTATTGATACTTCAGGGCGATTTGCTTCCAGAAGGAAATACAATACCGGCCTCTATGTATGAGGCAAAAAAAGACTTTGTGTGCATTGGGGTTGAGTTATGAGAAAATCCACGCATGCCCCAATGATTGCATCTTGTATAGGAAGGAGTATGAACATTCAACTAATTGTCCTACTTGTGGTATCTTAAGGTGGAAGGAAGGCAAAGATTCAATCTTGAAAGAGGGTGTGCCAGCGAAGGTGGTGTGGTATTTTCCTCCAATTCCAAGGTTTAAAAGGATGTTTCAATCACATGAGACAACTAAGAGTTTGACTTGGCATGCTACTAGAAAATCAATTGACGGTCAGATGTCTCATTCGGCGAATTCCCCGTCTTGGAAACTTGTTGATGATAAATGGCCCGAGTTTGGTAATGAGCCGAGAAACTTGAGATTGGCTCTTTCATCTGATGGATTCAATCCCACAGTTCTCTAGTTGCTGGCCAGTTATCTTAGTTACATATAATCTCTCACCATGGCTGTGCATGAAACGAAAGTTCATGATGTTGACTTTATTGATTTCCGGTCCTAAACAACCCGGAAATGATATAGACGTCTACTTGGAGCCTTTGATTGATGATTTAAAATCTTTGTGGGATGGGATTAGAGGAGTGTATGATGCACATATAGGAGAATACTTTACACTCAGAACTGCATTACTATGGACAATTAATGATTTCCCCGCCTATGGAAACTTATTTGGTTTTGTTGTTAAAGGATATAAAGCTTGTCCAATTGCCACATAAGGTGGTCAACTAAAGTGGTCAATGTTGTGTCTAAATAGCATTACTCTAAAAATATATAAAATTTGAAGGAAAAACAATTAAAAGGTAGGATACATACCGATAGCTATCCGGGCACCGCTATCCACATCTCGTCAGGCATGACCTTCCAAGACTTCCATTTCATCGGGCAATGGGTCCGAAACGACGTGACCAATGTTGTGGAGGTGCGCGGACAGCTATCAGTATGTATCCTACCTTTTAATTGTTTTTCCTTCAAATTTTATATATTTCTAATACTTAATGTATGTAATGTATGTAATTAATTTATTGCAGATGATGATCCGCAAGTCGCTCTTCAGGAAGGTTGCCGAAGGAGCTTGAGGGGCTGGAGGATAGTTGGGAGTGGCTCTGCGGTCATTTTAGGGGGGCCGATTATGTGGTATTTTTTTATACTATGTTGAAAATTATTACACGTTTCTTACTAATGTTTATTTAATTTTTTATATTCCATTTGAATTTCAACTAATACGTTTTATTTTTTGTATAACAGAAGATGTCCAAAGCAAATAAGGGCAATAGGGAGAAGAAGACTCTTCTCCACCATTCAGGTTCCACGCCCCCTTCTCCTATAGGATGGAGGCGCGACAGCGAGTAATATAAAGTCATTTTTATTTAATTTTTAGTATGTCATTAATATTAATTTATTTTTTTCATACTAACATTTTTCTTCTCTTGTTCAATTTAGGGGGGGTCCAAATTCCCAAAGATTGACGTCTTTGGCGACATTTATGTTCGACTTGGGAATGAGTTGGCGAAGTCCCTTCATGTTAGTAGCCTTTAAGTTTCATGGTTATTATATGAATGTTTTAATTAATATTTTATGTTATGTTAAATAGACGACCATGATGGAGAAGAGCCAGTTGGTTCTTCAGGAGTTCGCCTCCAGCTTCCACATGATGCGGGGTTTCAGATCTTGACGGAAACCTTGGATCAGACTCTCGGGACGCGGCTAGGGACATACTGCGAGGGATGGGGAATGCCCAGCGGCGGGAAACTAGACCCCGTTCATCGTCGCAGCCAAACAGGTACTTTGACAGCAAAGTTGGCCCAGCATGAAGCCCGGATGTCCCAAATGGCCCAGCTTGAAGCCTGAATGTCCAGATGGATCAGTTTCTCCAGTCCCTCGCCCAGTCGGCATTCCGTCCTGCATTTTGTTCCCCCGTCCACCTCTGAGCCCATCCAACCCGAGAATGGCCACCAAACCTCTGCCCCCTGTCCACAATGTCCAAACCTCTAAGCCGCATTTGCCAGACGACCAAGTAGATTTTCAAACATTGTTTCATTAGTTTTTTACTTTCTTAATTACATTTTTAACATTTCTCTTGTACTATACATTCATATTATGTTATAAAAAAAAAATTTCTCTCTTCATTACATTTTTTTAATTATAATTTCATTTAATTATAAAAATAAAAAAATGAAATTTTTTTTTCCACAAAAACCGAATTTTTTTAAAATTTAATTCCTGATCTTTGCGCGACGAAAAACGTACTCGTCATGCAAATTTTTTTTACAAAAACCAGAAAAAATTTAATTTAATTACTGATTTTTGCGCGACGAAACAATACTCATCGCGCAAAATCACTTTTTACAAAATGCAAAACTGTAAAACTAAATTTTAAAACAATATGTTTTAGGTTTGTGTGACGAAATGTTTCGTCTCCCTAAAGGATATGTGACGAATAAAATTTTGTCGCGCAAGTATTTGAGTATTTGCGCGATGAAGATAAATAGTCGCACTGTGTTCTTGCAACTAGGCCTGTAAAATGGGCCGGGCTGGCCCAGCCCGGCCCTAAGAGATGTAAGCCCAAGCCCTAACTTGTAACGGGCCTCTTCAGCCCTAAGGAGTTTCTGGCCGGGCCGGGCCAGCCATATATCAAATATACAAAGCCCAGGCCCTACTCATGGGCCTAACATTTTCGGGCTTATGATCGGGCCAATGAGTCGGGCCTATTTAGCCCTATAAAATGGGCCATTATTTTATGCTTTATTAAACTCCATTTGTTTTTTTATGTTTGAAGACTTCATCCATAATTATATAATAACAACAATACATTGAAATTTTGAAATAACTTGAAACAAAATTGAAATAGACTACAAAACAATAAAAGTGAAAATATTTATTCTGCATCTTGGACAAACCACTCCGGCCATTCTTGTTCATCTTGCCATTCCTAAGTCCTGACAATATGCTTTCTTCCTCTAATTTCTCTAACATCTTCATCTTCCCATTTCAAAACCGCACACAATCAGATTCAATGAAAAAAAAAACAAAGATGCTAAAAAATTACCAGAAATCAAATCAAAGCAAATTTAATTGATATTAAAATATTGGGCATAACAAAATTCTCAAAAAAATAGAACTCAAGATTTATTCATAAACTCACCCATAAACAACAAATTTCATGCCCAAAATCGAAGAAACAAATTAAATAAGATAACCTAGATTCTCATACCAGCACCTAAAAATAGATAAACAAAAAACTAGAAAGAAAATTTACTTGAGGGAAATCACCGGATATGGAGCGGATCTACCAATATCCGAATAATCCAAGATCCCGAAATATTTATTTTCATAAAGTTTCAAATTAACAAAACTAACACAGAATATATTAAAAAACAATCCGTAAAAGAATATGATAATTGCATCCAAAATATTCAATTATAATTCAACATGAACGAAATTCTTACAGCACCACCAAAATAGTTTCATCTTACTCTTGCATTTCTCTTGTATTTCAGAGAGAGAGAGAGAGAGAGAGAGAGAGAGAGAGAGAGAGAGAGAGAGAGAGAGAGAGAGAGAGAGAGAGAGAGAAGATGTGGTCTGCTTTACCCGAAAAATAGATGAGGTCTGAGAGAAGGTAAGAGGAAGAAGATGATGAGTGATGGAGAAGAGAGTAGATCGAGAAAAATGGGCGACGACTTCTTTCTGATCTCATTTTCTTCTTTTCTTTTGTCTTCATTTTTCCTGTAAAAGTTTTGAATATCGTGTGCACGCCTTTGCACTTCCTTATCTATCTCTATGGCCGGCCACTCTCCATTGTCTGCCTTTGGAATGGGTAAATCTGCCTAAAACCCTTATTCCTTTCAACTTTCAACAAACAAAAGTTCGTAAAGCAACATTTGTTAACAAACAAAAGCTACTTTCAACAAACAAAAGGTTCGTAAAGCAACATTTATTCAAAACAAAGTTGGTACTTGAAGACAAAATATAGCTAGCATACCAAGGAATAGAAATATAAAACTACACTATGGCAAATAATATCATACTACATATAATATAATTATAATTAATATAATTAATTAATTATAATCGGGCCGGGCCGGGCTTTTAAAGGGCTTAGAAATGAGGCCCAAGCCCTACATATTAGACTTCGGGCCGGGCTAAGCCCGCCCATTACTTCGGGCCGGGTAAGCCCACGCATCAAAAAATCGGGCCGGGTTCGGGCTAGCCCATCGGGCCTGGGCTTTATTTACAGGCCTACTTGCAACGACTGCCTGTCGTTGCGCAAATAATTTGCACGACGGAAAATATGCCGTCCTTGAACTATAGATGCAACGAATGACTTTGCGCAATGACCAAAAAAAAATTGTCGCGCAAAGTCTTTCTCCACAATCATTGTGCGACTAATCCTGCGCGACAACATATCTGTCGCGCTGTTATTTGTGCGACTTGTTTGAGCTTTGCGCGACCAATTCTTCTTCGTCGTGCAAACTGTAAAATGTAGCTTTGCGCGACCAATTTTTAGCAACAAAAGATGTAGATTTGAACTCTTCTAACACACGGAAACAAAATACTATTAAGAGATTGGTTTGGGATTGAGGTTTGATGATTTTTATTCTTTGTCTTAGGGCTCGTTTGTGAGTAATTTTAAAAAGACTAGAATCATTTCTGAGGAGAAGCATCTCACACATGCTTATAAAGAGACTCCTTGTATGAGGACAAGATTCTGAATATCATACATAACTTTCACAGCAATTGAAGAAGGTAAATTACATAACCAAATACAAGGTAGGAAGAATTGAAGAGCTTCTGGTCACAAGAAGATAACTGTTTAGGAAATAATGGTCTTTATGCTTACTGGTCTTCTCTTTAGACCAAGAGGTGCACAACATTTGTATACACCTTGTGTAGGAAGAATTGGGAAGAAACCATCTCTCTCTCTCTCTCTCTCTCTTCAACAGAAAAATGAAAGTTTAAGAAAGCATAGCTTGACTTCTGATCACAAGAAAACGATTATCCTAGGAAATAATCATCTTATATTTAGTAAGACTTGGCCTTGTAGAATAAACCATCCCTCTCTCTCTCTCTCTCATCGACAGAAAAAATGAAAGAAAGCATAGTTTTGTACCCAGCCCCTGGTTCTCACCAAATCATCTCCATGGTAGAATTAGCGAAGCTAATCTCCCAACACCAACCCAACTTGCCCATAACAATTCTACTCACAACTTCCACACCTTTTGAAACCTCCGCCACATCCTCCTCTTACATCAACCTCATCTCATCTGATCCAAACCAAACCAACCCCAATCTCCCAATCTCCTTCTTCACCCTCCCCTCCCTCCATCTTCACCAATCCCACATCGAAAACCCTGTAGAATCCGTAATCGAAATCACGCGTCTCAGCATCCCCAATGTCCTCCGAGCCCTCGAAACCATTTCACAAAGTTCAAAAGTCTTAGCCTTTATCACCTCCTCTGTCCACCTCCCATATGACCCTCAAATCCCAACCTACTTCTACTTCACCTCCTGCGCCTCTGCTCTTGCTCTCTACCTACCCACAACCAAACACCCAAGAGCTTCAGAGACCTAAACGACGCCGTCCTCCACTTCCCCGGATTGCCACCTCTCCGAGCCTCCCAAATGCCCCTGCCTCTTCTCGACAGCGGCGGCCCTGCGTACGAGTACTTTGTCAACTTCGCTGCTCGTCTTCCAAAATCACAGGGAATTATAACAAACACCTTCCAAGCACTCGAGTCATCTGCAATCAAAGCCATAAGCGATGGTTCTTGCGTTCCAAATCATCAAACCCCGCCAATATTCCACATCGGGCCGTTGAATTTCGATGCTAAAAATCGGGCTTCAAGTGTCTGCGAAGACAGGTCAACTTCAACCAAGTGTTTGATGTGGTTGGATGAGCAGCCGAGCCAGAGCGTCGTCTTCTTGTGCTTCGGGAGATTGCCTTGGGTTTGGAGAGAAGCAAACAGAGATTCTTGTGGGTCGTGAGAAGCCCTCCGGGTTCGAGCTCGGTAGAGCCAGATCTGGAGATTCTGCTACCCAAAGAGTTCTTGGAGAGGACCAAAAACAGAGGCCTGGTAGTGAAGTCGTGGGCTCCACAGGCTGCTATTTTGCGCCATGGATGTGTAGGTGGGTTTGTGACTCATTGTGGGTGGAATTCAGTGGTTGAAGCAGTGACCTACGGGGTGCCAATGGCGGCGTGGCCTTTGTATGCAGAGCAGGCGGTGAATGGTGTTGTTTTGGTGGAGGAGATGAAGCTGGGGATACCAGTTGAGTCAAAAGAAGGGTTTGTGAGTGCAGAGGAAGTGGAGAAGAAGGTGTCGCTGTTGATGGATGAGAAAAGTCTGAGGGAACGAAGTCAAGCTATGAAAGCAATGGCTTTGGCTGCTTGGAACAATGGTGGGTCCTCGTTCACTAGTTTTTCTAAGATGGTAACTTCTTGGAAGCAATAGTAGTGCCACGTTCTGTTTGATTGATTGACTATAGCATGCATATGTAGAATAAATTTATTTTGTTATTGTGAAAATTTTAAATGTTAAAGCAAGATGGATTGTTGCGAGCCTCTGCAGTAATCCTAGTGTTCGGCTTCTTTGTTTCTCTTTGTTTAAAGAACAAATTCTCTTTTTTCTGCAAATTCTTCTTCTCATATATTGTTGTCTCTTTTTCTCTTCTCATGATATTCCATCTCAATTTCACATCTTACCATATGTACTGAAACATTTGAAATTCTTTTTTTTTTTTGGGGTTCCTAGATTTGTGCGGAATTCACTGTAAATCAAACTTGTATGACTCGAATCATTTAAGATATTTTCGTCTTTATCAATTATAAGATCAATCATCTAAAATACTGAGGCCTTCTGCTTGTTTTCGCATTGCCACTCTAGTTTATTTCAGCTTTGTTGGTCTAGGCTTCTGGTTTTTTATTACTGCTTTGTCTTTTAGACTTGCGCTTTTGTAACGCGCGTGTTCCTCGCACTGGTTTAATGATATTACCAGATTGACAAAAAAAAAAGGGGCAACCTCTATGATGATCTCTAACCCATCTAAAGTAAAAAACACGAAGAATAGAAACTTTTTTGTGTAAAACTTACAATTTGACCATAACTAAATAATAGATATCCAATTTGATTGATTATTTTTTTGTTAGGATTATGTTTTATGAGATTCTAACAAATAAACAGTTTGAGTCATTGAAGTTGAGCCTCAAGTTCGATTAGTGATCAGTTTGAGCATACGTACTCGTGGCTCAAGCCAAACATCATGAGCCGCACTGTAGCCTCTAAACAATGGGCCACTAAATTTCAATTTTTTTTTGTCACTGTGGTATAATGGTCAAAGTACAATGGAATTTAAACAAATAGATGAAAATTAGGAACAATCAATCAAAGAACTACAAACAAATGAGTTTCATAATTATGTGTATGTTGACAATCATCAAAGAAACTAAAAATCAATGTTTAATTTTACACTAGTGGAAATTTAATCTTATACAAGGACTAAAATTGAAATTATTCTATGTACACAAATTTGGAATTAAATTTTGTATGTACATAAATTTGGAATATCTAGAATTATTGTACATACATAAAATTCACATTATTGAATTAAATACAAATATTAAACGACGAATATGATCTGAAGTTTTCAATCCTGCTTAAGGAAACTTTTGAACCAATGTGCTGAGAGTTTTGGGTGCCTCTTCAGCCCATCGTTGTAATCTACATAGGTAATACCAAATCGAACACTGTATCCCGAACTCCATTCAAAGTTGTCTAGCAATGCCCACGGAAAGAATCCCTTCACTTTGACACCATTGCTAAAAAGAAATTAAATATATTTATGTCAATAATATGAATCAATAACTCAAAATCTAAAGCTAGACCATACACACACACACACACACACACATATATATATATAAAATGAATTTGTTAATACACTTACTCAATAGAACTTTGAACATAATGAAGGTGGCGATTGTAGTAGTCAATTCTATGGGTATCATTAAGGGCTTCGGCAAGTGATAATTTCGGATCATTGAACTCATCCACACCTAAAATATAATACATTTTAAATTTAGAGACTTTGTACTACTTGTGTGTGTTTTACACCAAAAATATGTGAAATATTGATCATGCAATTACTTAAGGCTCGAAATAATTACCATTTTCAGTAATATAAATGACTGGATTGTGATACTTTTTCTTTGTGTAGAGTAAAAGATCTTGAATTCCTCGTGGATAAACATTTAGCCATTCCGAAGCACCCTGCACCCAAATTTGAAGATATTTAGATTTTTAGGAGTCACATTTGTAAGTGCAAAACGATTAATAGTCAAAATCATAAAGGCATAATCTTGTAATTTGATGTGTACTTTTGAACCAATGGGGACCCCGTTACGCTCAGCTGCCACAACACATATGAATATCAGAATCTAATTTGTCTATAAACTTAAATTGCATGAATTAAATTCTGAATTTTTACTCACATGAAAGATTAATGCCAGCATCTGTTGTGTAGCTTGCGTATACAGAGTTATTTTGAGGTGCATCACTTGCATAGTAACCAGCATAGTAATTTAGTCCAAGAAAATCAAATGAACCAATTAGCAACTTGGATTGTTCTTTCGTGAATTTCGGTAATCGGCTTCCGACAAGAGATCGCATGCTTTGAGGATAGTCACCACTTGTCAATGGCTCAACAAACCTACAAGAATGTAAAAATTTCAAGCTGGTTGTTGTATTATATATTGCTCGCTAGTAAGTAGTAAATATTATATTCATAAGTAAATTCAAAATACACTTGCCATCCGAACATAAAATCCAAAGCTCGTAATGCAGCATTTTTATCTTCTTTTTCTTCTGATAGGGGCTCAAACCAATTTGACACTAGTGTTATCCCTATCACTCCATTTTGAGATGCCTGCACAAGAACATATAGTTTGTTTGTTTTAGAGTCACAAAAAAGTAAACTAGTCGCTCTCTTGTTGCAACTTAGAATCCAATATTATGACAAACAAAAAAACTAATGAATTGTACCTGATATTTATTTTTGTACAATTTTACGGCAGTTGCATGAGCAAGGAGTTGGTGGTGTGTTACCAAATATGGTTCAAGGAGATGAATCTCCCCAAGTGCAGTTTGAGCTCTGCCAAGTGGAACATCGTCCCGGCGCACTAGACCCGATTGCATAACCATAGTAACTAAAGGTATATGGCTCATTGAGTGTGATCCAATGCTTTACTCGATCACCAAATTTCTTATAACAAAGTTCTGCGTAATCTTGAAAATGATTGCTGTATATACACATTTCAGAATGTAAATGTCATAATTGTATTTATTAATTAAATTATTAATATGATTCAGGGGACTAATTTCTTCACTTACACAATATGAGGGCTTAAGAAACCACCATATTCGTCTTCTAAAGTATGCGGAAGATCCCAATGGAAAAGTGTCACAAATGGCGTTAGACCTATAAATAGCATGATCAATAAAAGCGAGTTATAAGTTTGATATAATGTGTTTTTTTTATTTTTTTATTTTTATGAGTACATGAAACAGTTATTGTATAAATTATTGATCACGTGAGGTGGGATGACTCACCATTGCGTAAGAGCTCATTGATGAGATTGTTGTAATATTTGATTCCTTTCTTGTTCACTCCTCCACTTAACTTTCCATCTAATAATTAAAACAAAACCAGAAAATAAAGAAATAAGTGCACCGATACAATTTAAACTGAACTTTAAAAAAGTTGGACTATAAGTCAAAACTGTAACTTCGACGTCTATTTAATTTATCATTGAAAAAAAATAATATTTTTGCTTCAGTTATTTCAATTAATTATTTTAATTGAAACAAAAATCTTTGTTATATTATTCGGTAGACAACTTGGACACATTACTTAAGCTAAAATCAACACGCAGGCAGAAATATTGACGATTGGTCACAACCAAATGTGAGGGTGTGGATGAACTTACTTGGTAATAATCTTGACCATGAGATAGAGAATCTATAAGCATCCCACCCCATATTCTTCATAATCCCCACATCTTCCTACAGTGCATAACAATAAAACATTTTATGAGAAAGAGCTAAACATTATAGGGAGTTATCTTCAATATCTTGAGTTTTCTTCATGCTTCAAAATTTAATATGTGCACATTGGGTTATGAATAACCTTATAGTGGTGATATTGATCGACTGCGATATCTCCGTTACTGCTATTATTAATCTTTTCTGCAATTAATCATTGAAAATATAATTCAATATTTAGAGCATCAGAGTAAAAGTAATACCATTTTGTTATTTTAACTAATTCATGATTTGATTGGACATACCTGGATATTTGTGGGTGAAGGTATCCCAAATGCTTGGTCCTCTACCACCTTCGTTTGCAGCACCTTCATACTGAAATACACAAGAGACACAATGAAGAAGATGTCAATATTCTTGCATGGATCGATGCTAACCAATTAGAACACAAATTAAATTAAAGCCTAGAAGAAGGAAGAACTTACTTGGTAAGATCCAGAACCTACGCCAAATATGAACCCTTTTGGAAAACTGCTCCTATTGAGAGAAGCAGTGTCAAAATGCGTGGGTGGAGCTCTAATATCTGCTTTGCTATTTGTCAATGCAAAGCCAATTAGTAGCAGCACGCTTAAGAGAAAAGATCGTAATTGCATTGCCATAACTTGAGGTTATTTTTGTTGGTAATAATCTTGATAAGTATAAGTTGGCTCTGGCTGGCATGCTTCATGGCCTTTATATAGAGGAGGAAGTACGTGCTGCAAATGAGAACAAAACACAGATGGGCATTGAATGGGTTTGAGGGGGAAACTACGTAGAATGTCATGGTACAAAGGGAAATGAAAACTGTCATATTTGAATGAGTTTTTGTCCCCCCACCATCCCAAAACTGAACTGCTATATTCAAACACGTAATATGTATAATGGTGCATGTGTGAGTAGAGCCGCTAAGTCTGATTTAGTCTCTTATAACCAATGGGTCAAACTTTTTCAGACCAAAAAGAACCAATGGGTCAAACTGTGGAAACAAATTTGACACACAATTGTTCAAATTAAAACTCTACGTATGTACCCAATATACTTGAGCTTCAGGCACTTCCTTTGGGTTGATTAAAACTCTACGTAATTGTACCTACAAAGAGGATATATCGGTGACTGGTTAATGATGATTAAACAGAATAATAGAAAATATTATAACTTCTAAGACATTGCTGTTTAATATATTCATCAAGCCGATGAGGCTACCATTGCCTAAACTTGGTGAGCCCCCCGGATCAGAGAGCCTGGTTTCGAAATTAGCGGCATATTTATAAATAAATAAATCTAGTTAGAAAAATATATTCAAAAGTTTGACCATTCCTTTTATAGAATACTGTACATGAAGGCAAATCGTTTTGAATAATTATCCAATAAGTCACCTAATTTCTTGTATGATATATCCTCTTTTGGGTACAATTACCCTGGAAGTGAAACAATAAATCAACAAAAAGAAGAAGCCCAATTAAAGTGCCTAAAGCTGAAGTACATTATATAATAATTGGGTACAAAGTGTTTCAATTTTTAAAAACCCAACCAATTGTAGATGGCATTATGATGTAGACATCAAGCCAACGGGTCTAGTTCAGTTAAAAAGGATTTTGATTTGCAGAATTAGGAGTCTAAGGTTCGAATCAATGACATCTTAATAAACTATGTGTGAGAAACCTCCTAACCCTTGTAGTTTAGACTATGTGTCTTGTATTTAAGAAATTAAACAAAACTTAAAATTTTAGTTTGTTAAACCAAAAAGAAATCACGTATTATGCACAAAACAAATTAGGGCTGGACACGGTGCGGGTTGGGTCGGTTATGGGCCCAAACCGTACGCCGAAATGGAGCATGTCGATAGGCCCAAATGTAAACCGTGCACCTGTTCTTTAGGCCCATTTTCGACTTAGTTCGAAACCCGAATTGGGCGCGGGTCGGGTTGGGTCGGTTTGGATGTCTGCCGAGGCCCAACAAAAACAACAATTGAAAGTTTTTTTTTTTCAGTTTCCGAGGCCCATTGTTTTGTTTTAAGTCAGAATTTCCAGACCATTTCAAATTTTTCAGTTTCTTGTATATACTATATTTTCAAGTTTCTCCAGCTTTGCATATCTAAAGTTTATCATCATTCAAATACTAAAAAAATACCTTAAAATAAAACCTAAGAAAATCAACATCCACCACAAGTCCAATTATTACAAACCATTGCAGATTGTGAGAGTATTCTCAATCCCAATCTGCATATTTGCAAAGTTCAAAAGCAAATCCAAATCAAAACAAATAAATTTTCATTACATATAGACATACAATTGAACAATTCCATGAGTTTCAATTCAACTCCTCAAATCAAATTTGCACCTCTGCACATAGAAAAAAAAATAGTTAGTAAACATATGAAATGAATTAATAACACCAAAAAACATGAAAACTTGTCAATAGAAAATTAAAATTTTGAAGATCCTAAAATAATGATAATGCTGATAATGCAAAACCCTGTGACTAAAGCAAGATATGAGACTGGAAAGGCCAAGGCAATGGAAGAATCTGATCATCATAGATTCAGAGTTTTACTGTCAGTATGCATACAATAAAACTGAATAAATCTTCATCAAATAGATAGTTGAACTCAATCAACACTGAAACAGCATTGAAATTGGATATAATTTACAAACAGATTCTGATACAATTACAGAAAAAAAAACACAAGCAAAGGCAAGTGAGTCTCATATAAAAAGGCTTAACTATATTGTTGCAGACCCAAATAAATTTACTAGTCAGCAACTGCAATCAGCAATGTTCCAATCATCTCTTTGCTCTTGAAGAATCAAGAGGTGAGAAGAAACTAAAGAGAACCCAGATGAAAGCATTAAAAAAAACTTACTGGGTAAGAAGGAATCAGAACCAAAACTCCAACCCTTCACCACTGTTGGAAGCTTGAGGAGGAATATAATATTTAATGGGGTGGTGGCAAAAATAACGGAAAACAGCAATCAATTATTACGAAATAGCAATCAATTAAATTATTACGAAAAAACAAACATCATGTTTCTTCAGGAGCTGCCGAACAAACAAACATCAAGTAAACCAGTAAATAAATCAAAGAGAACCCACATCAGCTTTTGCAAGCTGGTTGCACAATATATCAGTAAGTATCTGTACTACACAGAAAAAAGAAACAGATCTGCCACACAGATCGAAACCTATATTATGCTCTACCATCGAAAGTTCGAAACCAATACACATACATTAGCCTAGGAATTCTCAAAGTCAAATAAGTATAAAACATCAAAACCAAAAGCGGGTGAGACAAAGATTCCATATCCAGAAGTCAAGCTATAGAAAGGAATCTCCTACAACTCGTAAAAATCATTTTGCTTACCTTCCATATCTGCTAAATACGTCTTCAAGTTCGCGTGATCTTGTCCGTGATGACAAGCGACCAACATAGAGCCGTGAACCACCATGGCGGTCATCATGTCGAGGCATTTTACCTGCACCAAATATGAGTCATCTTTGAGCGCAACCATACCCACTATTTCACAACTTTAAAAGCATACATATGGAATTACATATTCAGAAATTCATCTTGGAAATAAAGATGGGAAAAAAAAAAGGATTGCATCTCAAACCATACAAGGAGGTAAATAACCAAACTTATTACAGAATCCATAAGATAACACTCGAATAAGATGTTTGGATTCATAGCAAAGCAATGTTTCATATTATTCTTGGTGAAAACAGAATTAAGAAAAAAGAATAAAGTGAGAAAAATACCAAATTCTAAAAACCAAACCACTAATTTCACAGATTTCTATATAAGAGAATGCAGACATACAAATTAAATGAATAGTGCCATTTATGCTCCCTGAGATACAGACCCACAAAACTCTTTTCCTATTTTGCCAGCCGAAGGGTCATCAAAAATAAAAAGTATAAACAGACCAGGGGGAAAAAAAGCTTCAATCCAGAAGCCAAAGATATAACCTAAATACTTCATATGCATAATACAAGCATACTTCAATGTATTCATGGCCAATTCAACCAAAAATATTTTCAACCAAAACAACAAATTCAACCAAAAATATCACAAACTATGCATACACATACAACAAAAATAGCCCAATCTTAATCCTTTTTCTGTGTCCTGGAATTCATCTATTTGGTAGCTCATTGACCACAGAAAGTTCGAAACCAATACACATACATTAGCCTAGGAATTCTCAAAGTCAAATAAGTATAAAACATCAAAACCAAAAGCGGGTGAGACAAGGATTCCATATCCAGAAGTCAAGCTATAGAAAAGCAAAATAGTAAAATAAAACAGCAACAATTCCATACCAGAAATAAACACAGCCAACAAGCCAATCTGGAAAAACTTTGCCCTCAAATCAATTATGTCCAGAAAAAATATATATACAAAGTCAGAATATATAAATAGAATTAACAATAAGCGGTCCGGTCCGGTTTTCAGCGGTTTGAAGGGAAAAAAATCGGTCCAACCTTATTCACGTCGGTTCGGCCGGTTTTTTTGCTGGTTATGTGATTTTTAAATATAAAAACCGAACCAAACCACCTAAAGTGGTCTGGTTCGGGCGGTTTCGGTCGGGTTTTCGGTAATAATGCCCACCCTTAAAACAAATGGTCCGTCAAATTCTTTTCAAAATTTGACGCATGTGGTTAATTAGGAGACTCCAACGGAATTAGCGGCTTCTATTCCATGTTTGACAATTCATTCAAATATGGAACTTTCCCTTTGTACCCTTCTAATTGCATGCACGTGTGTTTTGCAAAGAAATTTATTTCATCATTGCTTTCTATTCTCATGCACAACACGCACTTCCTCTATATAAAGGCATGCTACTACATTTAACCATTTGCGACGGAGAATAATTCATCGCGCGAAGAACAATCGAGTCGCACTAGATTCAGCGCGCAGAGACGATCACGTCGCGCAAAGTTCGTAAAGAATAACTTTGCGTGACAAATAATTGTTTTAGTCGCGCAGAATGCGAACAAAGAACAATATTAGTCGCGCAAATAGAGTGACGGTTAATATTCGTCGCACAAACATTCGTCTCACAACAATACGCGCGACGACAATTAAATCGTCGCGCAACATACAAGAGCGACGGTCAAACTCGTTGCAATTTTCGCGTCACCAAAATATGCGCCACGAGGGCTGTACTCGCACCAACTTTCGTGCCTGCGAAAGGCTTTCGTCTCTCTAAAGTTTGCGCGACAAAAAAATATTTGTCGCATTGTCTTTTTGAGAGACGAAAATTGTTCGTCGCGTGAAAATAAATATAGAGTTTCAAATTTAATTTTAATTTATACTTTTGTATTAGCGACGAAAATTGTTCGTCGCAAAATTAAATATATTTTATTTAATTTTAAATTTACACTTTTTTTTGGTAATAAAATATATTTAATTTTAATTTTAATGTTACATTTTTTTAAATAAAATCTACTTGATTTAGTTTTACTTGTACGTTTTTTTTTGCAATATATTTTATTTAGTTTTAATTTTACATATTTTTTTTGTAATAGAATAAAATTGCAATAAAAAACCATAATGAAGAGGAAAAGATAATATAGATTTATATAGTACAAGACAAAATGTTTAAAATGTAATTAAGAAAGTTAAAAACTAATTAAAAAATGTAGCAACATCTATGTTGTCGTCTTGCAAATTGGGCTCGGAAGTCCTGGACATGGTCAAGGGGCAGAAGTGTGGTGGCCATGCTCTGGTTGAGGGGCTCGGACGTCGACGAGGAACCAAAATGTGACGGGAGTGGAATGCCGGACCGAGAGAGGGACTCTATAAGCTATGACATTTGGGTATTATACGTGGCCATTTGGGTAGCCATTTGGGTCTTAAGCTCGGCCACCTCAGCTTTCAAAGCAATCACTTGACTCCTGATTGGGACGATGGAGAGGCTCTAGGTTCCCGCCGTCTGGCATTCCCCATCCCTCGACAATATGTCCCTGGCCTCCTCCCGAGAGTCTGGTCTAAGGTCTCCGTCAGGATCTGAAACCCCGCATCCGGTGGAGGATCCACAACATCGAGCGGAGTATCGGGAGGAAGCTGGAGGCGGACTCTTGAAGAACCAACTGGCTCTTCTCCATCATGGTCGTCTATTTAACATAACATAAAATATTAATTAAAACACTCATATAATAACCATGAACTTGAATGCGTAAAACAATAATTAAAATTAAAGAATACTTACATGAAGGGACTTCGTCAACTCATTCCCAGGTCGAACATAAACGTCGCAAAGACGTCGATCTCCGAGAATTTGGACACCCCTTGATTGAACAAGAGAAGAAAATTGTTAGTACAAAAAAAACAAATTCATATTAATGACATATTAAAATTTTTATAAAAAAAATGATTTAATTATTACCCGCCGCGCGCCTCCAACCTATATGAGAAGGGCCTGGAACCGGAATGATGGAGAAGAGTCTTCTTGTCCCTATTGCCCTTATTTGCTTTTGCCTTCTTCTGTTATGCCAAAAATAAACGTATTAGTTGAAAATTAAATGAAATTAAAAAAAAGTAAATAAACATTAGTAAAAAACATATAATAAATTTCAACTTAATATAAAAAAATTACCACATAATCAGGAGTCTTGAAAATGACCGAGAGCCACGCCCAACTATCCTCCCGCCCCTCAAGCTCCTTCGGGCAACCCTCCTGAAGAGCGACCTGCGGATCATCATATGCCATAAAATGGTGGTGCAGATCGCTCTTCCACTGCTTGTACCTCTCACCAAAGAGTCTGTTGACATACGCCAACGACTCATCGGGGATGTTCTCTAAATTGTAGTTCGCCTGCAATACATTAATTGTATTAATTAAGTATTAGAAATATATAAAATTTGAAAGCAAAACAATTAAAAGGCATACATACCGACAGCTGTCCGCGCACCACCGTCCGCATCTCGTCAGGCATGACCTTCCAAGACTTCCATTTCATCGGACAATGGGTCCGAACGACGTGACCAATGTCGTGGGCCAATGAGCTATGTTGGTCCGCTGTTGGTGCAGCTCGATGTCGCTCGTCGTATCCGATGTTGACACAACTGTTGGTCACCGGGTGGCCTTCGCCGTCTTCAACCGCGACAAGGTCCCGGTGTTCCTCTTGGCTGCAAACACATATAACATTAACATTAAATATATAATCCTACCAAAATATTGGTCTGAAACAGTTGGAGTTGAAGGGAATCTTTACCTCGTTGTGAATCGACGCACCAGCGGCAGAGGGCGAAGTGGTGTTGGTCATATTAGAGGGGCGATGACGCCGCCTGGCGCTAATAGGTTGCGCCCGTGATGACTAGATGACACCGCCACATGGGAGACGTGAGGAGAAACCGGCATAATGTCCACCTGTGGTGGAGCAGTGGCAGCAGCGTGGAAGCCGGGGAGGCAAAGGCTGTGCAGTCGTCATCGCCTTACGACTTCTGATAAGGTCTAACATCTGCACGAAACAAGCATTTAAAGTACCTCCTTGGCCAAAAAATTATAATTTATAACACAAAAAAATTATAATAAAAAAACCCCAACAACTAACCAAGAACAAATTCAATATTAAACATATTCATTCACCAAATACCAACAAATCAAATTGCAAAAACTCATGGAGTCCCCAAATGCTGCAGTATCAAGTAGCAATAAACAAAAAAATCAATCAAGAAAACTTATATCCTTGATATACTAGAATAATTTCTACCTAAATAAAAAAGAAAAACACATCATTCCATTATGTGAAGCAAACCCAAGAACCTCAATTCCAAACAAATTCAGATTTACAAAATTAAATGGATAAATGCAATATGAACAATAAAACAAACCCAAGAACCACAATTCCAAAAAATTTCAGATTTACAGAATTAGAAACCTCAGGGATTTTGACATATACAATCGCTGTTTAGCTATCAAATAATACAATTTCAACACAATATGGTCACCCTAACCAATACAATCAAATCTGAAATCAAAAGCCAATACAAAAAGGAAATTGAAACATAAAATCCTAACCAACCATCAGACTAAGCAATTTCAACACTTACAAAATACATTCAGAACATAGAAATAGCAAAACAAAATCACAAATGCATTAACAAAATTTAAAGAAAAAGGAAACATAAATTATACCACAGCAGGCGGATGCGAGAGGGCAGCGTGAGAGGAAGATGGAGATGGCGAGAGAGACACGCAGAGGGAGGAGACCGTGGGATTTCACCGATGGTATGTTCGAGTTGGACAGAGAGGGAGAGAATTTGAGGTCAGTGAGGGGGAAAGGGAGAGAGGGTTTGTGGTTTGGTTAGGGGGCGTCGACGGTGGGGGCAGAGTTTGAGTTGGAGAGAGAGAGAGAGAATTTGAGGTCAGTGAGGGAAAGGGAGAGAGGGTTTGTGAAGTTAGGGGGATTTTGGGTTGGAGAGAGAGGGTGTGAATTTGAGGTCAGTGAGGGGGGAAAGGGCTAGGGTTTGTGACGGCAGAGGCACGGCTGGATGGGGTGGTCTTGGGGCTGGCCGTTGGGCGGTGGTGGTCTAGAGGTTTGGGAGGGCACGGCTGGAGGAAGACTGAGAGTTTTGCGGAGGGGAAGAGAGAGAAACAGAGAGTCGTGTTCTTAAGAAAAAATATTTAGGTAAAAGGAAAAAGACGTCGCGCAAGATCGATAATTCAACCTTGCGCGACGTACATACAACAGACGTCGCGCAAATAATTTTTAATACCCGGAAACGAACTGCCAAAATTCGGCACTTTGCGCGACGAAAAATTCGGCACTTTGTGTCTCGCAAACCCTGAACCCTAAACCCTAAACCCTAAACCCTGAACCCTAAACCCTGAACCCTTAACCCAAAGTGCTGAAAATTATAACATTGCGACGAATTTATTCGTTCTGTCAATAGTTTTCGCGATGTATGATATTATGTCGTCGGGCAAAGTGCCGTTGCGCGACGAAAGAGTGCGTCTCGCAAACATTTTCATTTATAATCGTTGAATATTTTGCCCCATTTCTAGATCTCTGAATATTTGTTATTTGCGTTTTTTGGGGTATACGCATCATAGTATATACAAACACGTTTGATGGTTGGATCGTTGAAACGAGTTTCGTATAATGCGTATGCCATCACAACAATATATTCTCTAACAATTAAGATTTTATATATACTTTCGTTATATATATAGCTTAAGATTTTGTGGTATCCACTAGTGTAAATCATTTCAATTGAAGATCAAATTCAATCATTGTATTTATATAGGGTCAATGAGTGTAGTTGTAAAAAATTATAAAAATCGGAGTTAAAATAACCGTTAAATCGTGATTTTTCATTTATAACCGTTGAAAATATTTGTTCGTTACATGATCTCTGAATGTTTGTTTTTTGCGATTTTTGGGTTAGACGATCTCGCATTATATACAAACACGTTTGATGGTTGGATCGTTGAAACTAGTTTTGTAGAGTTGAAGGAACACTTTTTAGTTTCAAAATATATTTCGCGCATTTGTCTTTGTAGGGAAGTTGATAACCCTAAAATATATGGTTTAGGGTAGTTGATAACCCTACAAAAAGATTCTCCTCTACCACTCCCATAATTAAAAGGGTATGAATGATGATTTTCACTAAAATCAATGAAAAACATATGATTTAGATGACAAAATTAAAATTAAGGCATAGGAATAACTGTGATGCTGCGACGCATAAAATTTCTCGTCGCGCAAGGTTCACTCCGAATTTTCATAATTATGTGCGTATTTTCTACTTTGCGCGACGAAAATCTGCGTCCGCAAACTGTCCTTGTGCGACGAAAATTAGTATTTGTCGCGCAAATATCGCGACCGGTTCGGGGAGAAGTGACGACCGGTCTTTTTTGCACAGATTGTTCTTCGACCGGTTGGGTTAATGGCGACGACTGGTCGTTTTTTAGATTCTATGCGCAAGAGTCACTTTTATTTCTCAAAATTTTTGTTATTGCGCGACAAAGTTGTTTGTCCCGCAAAGTTTCCTTGGCGATGCTATTCTATTATTCGTCGCGCAAATAGGTACCTTTTTTTTTTTAACAGATTCTCCTAATTATGCCATATTTTTTCATTAAAAGTATAAAAAAATATATATAAATATGTGTCAAACTAGAATTTGTTTCAATGGAAGAATCACTCTCACTCTTACAAAGAAAAACTTAGCCATTATAATCAAACTAGATAAATATGTGTCAAACTAGAATTTGATGCCTAATCCATGGATATAACAAGTACATATATTCAAACAAGTATACTTGCCAAAATCTTTACCCTAACATTATTAAATTACAAATAATTTCACATTACTATGTTTTACATGGCTAATGTAGCACAGCCCGTAGGTATTAGATTAAGCACTTAAACAACAGAACATAGAAGAATATAAGAGACCGAGGAGAAGAAATATAGATCAAAAAAGACGAGTAAAGGGCAGAAACAGGAGAACAAAGAAGAATATGAGATCGAGGGAGAAGAAATATAGATTCGAAGGGAAAAAATCAGAGAGTTCTAGGAAGAGGTTTACTCAACATTCAAATCTGAATTTTAAAGAACTACATGGGGTTATTTATAGAAAACTAAAACCTAGACATAATAGGATAAAAATCCCTTGCTTAACAGAAATCCTAACCCAAATAAAATAGGAAACTTAAAACTAGAAATTTGGAAATCTGGAAAAGTAGAAATCCTACTAGAATTGGGAAAACTAGAGAATCTAGGAAACTAATAAATTTAGGTCCTATGCGTCCTGCATCATTCTCTCCCGTAAAGAACTCGACTCCGACGAGTAAACAACCACAAAAGGTAAATTAATGACGACAATGCTGACTGCAAGTATGAATAATAGGGGACGAGGGTCACAATCATCGATATCCGGATCATAGACAGCTTCGAGAGGCTTAACAATCTCACAAAGCTCACTAGGGGAAGTGTTGATAGTTAAAGTTCGCTGCGGACAATGAGAGGCAATATGTCCTTTGGCATGGCAATGGAAGCATTCAATGAGAGCATTAGTGGAAACAGCCGGTCCTTTGTGAGGTGGTGGTGCAGGTGGGTTAGATGGTCCTAAAACCCCGTTTGCATATCCGTAGTGGGAAGAGTTTGGTTGGCGGTTGCAAGGTGACTAGAATATCCTGAATGTTGTGGCGACAAATATGTCTCAGCTCCCAAGGCTTGGCAATAGGCGTCCTCCAACACATCCGGACGTGACCTACTTACCTCATGTTTGAGATCATCCCTGAGGCCATGAATAAAACGAGAAACTATAACTGCAAGCTCTTCCTGCATGGCAGAACGCAATTTATGCTCCACAAAGCGGGAATAATAGTCTTGGACTGTTGAAGTACCCTGGGAAAGAGTCCATAATTGATCTAACAATTGGTGACGATAAAAAAGATGGAAGGTATTGTTCTCGAAGTTTCAATTTCATCTCATCCCATAAAATCACAGGGATTTGTCCGAGTTGTTGAAGATGGTGCTCGGTAGCCTTCCAGGTATTGCTTTGCAGCACCTACCCAGTTTGAGTTTGGCGAACTGAATCCGTTTTGCATCGGACATATCATACCATTCAAAATAATCTTCCATAGCCGATATCCAATCAACAAAGAGAGTAGGATCCCCGCGACCATCGAAGTCGGGAGCAGGAGGCTTAGCATGACGGCGATCTCAAAACCCAAGTTTCTCTGGACGATGTTCTGTTCTTTGGGTCGGGTGGCCGGGGAGGGATAGTGGCGTCCACCAGAGGAGAACCCATTGTATGTTGGGTATAATGTGGTTTAGACGCAGATCATGTGGAAAAAATTGGTTAGACCGAACCATAGATGTCCCCCCAAAGAGGATGGAAGGCCTAGGTGGCCTTGGAACTTGGAATCCCTAGACGGATTGGGAAGGAGACCAGCCCTGGAGAGACGGTGTAGACGAACTTGAGAGAATAACGGATGTGGAGGATGGTTCAGGAGTCGTGGTTGAGATGTGGTTGACGAGCGGCATCACGGAAGCTTGTAACTTAGCAATATCTGTGGACATGGACGAAAATTCAATCTTTTGATCAGCCATCAATTTGGCGAACTGATTGTTCAAATTGGTGACATCAGCAGAAATTTTCTCTTTGAATTCCTGAAATTGGTCAGCCAAATTGGCAACGGTGATGTTGGGAGCCATGACGACCAGGAGAGACAGCAAAGCAGAGTATAGCGGCGGAGCAAGAGGCTCTGAATACCAATTGATGTAGCACAGCCCGTAGGTATTAGATTAAGCACTTAAACAACAGAACATAGAAGAATATAAGAGATCGAGGAGAAGAAATATAGATCGAAAAGACGAGATAAAGGGTAGAAACAGTAGAACAAAGAAGAATATCGGAGATCGAGGAGAAGAAATATAGATCGAAGGGACGAAATAGAGAGTTCTAGGAAAAGGTTTACTCAACATTCAAATCTGAATTATAAAGAACTACATGGGGTTATTTATAGAAAACTAAAACCTAGACATAATAGGATAAAAATCCCTTGCTTAACCGAAATCCTAACCCAAATAAAATAGGAAACTTAAAACTAGAAATCTGGAAATATGGAAAAGTAGAAATCCTACTAGAATTGGGAAAACTAGAGAATCTAGGAAACTAATAAATTTAGGTCCTATGCGTCCTGCATCAATGGCAAGTCGCAAATAAATTACATTATTCATCATCTGAACTATAATAATCTTCGTTATCGTTGCTATGATCACTTTGGGTCTCCCAATCCTCCTCCTCCTCCTCCTCCTCCTCCCTCCTCCTCCATAAGTACATCATCATCTTTGTTCGGGCCCATGGTTGGATTGTATCGCGGAAGAAAACAGAGGTCAATTGTAATCGAACTGAATCGGTATTTCTCTTGAAGACACTCCTTCAAGCCGAAAGGGTTCTTGTACGACAGTTGTATCTAGAAGTGTTTCTGCATCATGTTCCATGGAAGATTTGAAACGTTGGTCAGCGACGTGAACGTCGTTGTTAGAAGGGTCTAGTTCTGGTATAGCATACACATTCCTCTGATCCATCTGCTGAACAACTTTCCACCCGCTTTCAGCTTTAGGGTCATCTAGATAGACAATCTGTTTTGCCATGTTTGCCAAAATGTAAGGGTTGTCATCATACCAAGTTCTGTTGATGTTCACAGATAGTAACCCATGATCAATTTTTACACTTCCCTGCCTATTTGGGTTCGTATCAAACCATCGACACTTAAACATGATCACTTGGTATCGGTCTTTGTAAAGAAATTGTACGACAGTTTGTGAGTTTGCCATAGAAATTAATGTCTGTACTTTCGCCTCCACCCAGAACAAGGACACCGCTGTTTTGCGTACACAACTTGTCATCTCGTGAGTCCCCAAAAACTCTACGCCGTTAACATGACAACCCGAGAAACAATTCAGCCCGAATTGGGCCGAATGCCAAGTTATATAACTCTTCACTGTAAGTGGGGGAATTCTCTGATTTCAACTTATTCACCTAATATTAATTAAAACATTCACATATTAGTTTGAGAAAATTAAATACTACAATATATATGTAAATTACAAAACACTTATAACTTACATTTTCCAAAAACCATTTTGGAAACAATTCACGGTGTTTCTTGGAATACAAATGTGATGGATGTTCTCGTTTCATCATCTCTTCATGCTCATCTAAGTATGCTATTATCTTATCACAATTGTTCAATACGAACCAATGAGCTACCTCCATGTCATTTCTTGAAAACGACTCTCCTCGTACAGGATCTCCAAAGGGTTGTGCGCTTTGGCCAAAAATAGAAAGTTGCTCATTTCTCACACCTCCGTCGTTATTGCGCTGAGGTCGATTGAAAGCCGTGTCCACATCCTTTAAATACATTCCACAGAAAGTCAGAGCCTCATATTGAACCCAAGCCTCTACAATTGATCCTTCGGGCTTCACTCCTGTTGCGTACGCTTTTTTTCAGCTCTCCAAGGAGCCTGCCAAATTAAAATGAAAAGATGCAAATTAGCAAGTAACAAGCATGGGATAAAGATGCATACAGAAATGATGAGGATTATATACCTTTCTATTGGATACATCCAGCGATAGTTGACTGGACCAGTAAGCAATGCCTCTTCTGGCAAGTGAACCATCTCGTGAAGAAAGCCGGAGGGAATATCATCTCAAACTTGCATAAGACTTGGACAATGTCATGGTGCAATTGATCAATGTCTGTCTTTCGCAACGTTTTTGCCGTCAGTTGGGAAAAAAATATGGACAACAATATGATTGGCTTGACTACATCTTCCGGCAATAGGTGTCGAATCCCCACAGGAAGTAGGCGTTGCATAAACACATGGCAGTCATGGCTCTTGAGTCCAGTAAATTTACCCACGTCAACATTCACGCAACGTGCGATATTAGAAGCATACCAGTTCAGGAAACTTTACAGACGATACAAACTGTAAAAACTCTTTTTTGTCATTCGGTTTCATGGAAAAAAATGCAAGATCTCTTATAGCTTTATCACTGCCCCTTTTCAGCCATAAACCCCTTCGTATGCCCATTCTTTCCAAAGAAAGACGAGCTTTTATCGTGTCCTTTGTCTTCACCTTGATATCTAGAATCGTTCCCATCAATGTGTCAAACACATTTTATCGTGTCCTTTCTCAACATGCATAACGTCGAGATTGTGCCTCAATTTTAGTTTCGACCAAAATGGGAGCTCAAAAAACATAGACTTGTGCGTCCAGTTCATATGTGTAGCAGGTCTGGTCCTACTAACTATTTTCCCAAACGGAGCAAAATCCAAACGGTTCAGGTTGTTCAAGTCTAATCATCGGACGATTCTCTAGGTCTTGCGTGACGCTCTTTGTTCCCGTCAAACTCTTTATCCTTTTCCCGCCACTCGTGGTCCCATGGCAACCATCTTCGATGCCCAAGGTAACACACTTTTCCAGTCGTGCCAACCAGAAGTCACATCTTCCTTGCATACAGGGCATGCCATATAACCCTTTGTGCTCCACCCCGACACCATTGCATATGCGGGAAAATCATTCACAGTCCACATAACTGCCGCTCGCAAAGTGAACATCTTCCCAGTGGATTTATCGTACGTGCGCACACGTTTATCCATAAATCCTTGAGCTCATCAACCAACGGCCTTAAGTACACATCAATTAACCTCCAGGATCCTCAGTTATCAAAACAGTCATCATCATGTACTCTTTTTTCATGCACTTCCAAGGCGGCAAATTATATGGGAATACAAAAATCAGCCAAGTACTGTGGTGTTGGTTTCAACCCCGTACGGATTAAATCCGTCTGTGGCAAGTCCCAATCTAACATTTCGAGGATCAGCAGCAAACTCGGGAACGTTCGATCGAACTCTTTCCATGCCTCCCCATTTGCAGGATGCCGTATCAAATCATCGTCTACTCGTTTTTCCTTATGTCATCTCATGTCTGTGGTATAAACGTCGACATATACAGTCGCTGCAATCTTGGTTTTAGGGGAAATAACGCATGACTTTTTGTGGAACCTTAGTCATTATATTCTAGAGACGTTTGTTTGTGGTCTTTCGGCAAGCATATCCAACGTTTCATACTCTTTGTATCCAACGTTTCAGGGGAAAAATGTATCCAACGTTTCATACTCTTTGTAGAATAACATGCAATTGTTTTTGAAAGCGTGGATTTTTTCATAACCCAATCCAAGACCACTCAACATCTTATGCGCCTGCCCGTGGTCTTTCGGCAAACAATTGTCCGTTGGAAGCATTTTCTTGAAAACCCCCAAAAGTAATCGAAAAACACAGGTTCGACATACGATACTTTATTTTTCCGTGCATTAGCTCCACAATTGCCGTCAGAACGGAAAAGTTCTTCACACCCGGGTATAACTCTTGGTTGGCATTTCTTAACAGGTTTTCATCCTGTTCAAACTCTGCACTGTCCACTTGTGTAGGCACGTCATCTTCACCTTCCTGATTGCTGCTAGTCGATGCAAATGGAAATGCATCATTTATAATATCCCTGACTTGTTCATTAGGATCCACTATGGGTTCAACATTGTCTACCCCTTGAAGACGAAGCAATGTCTAACTGTTTCCCGTGATGGTTCCAAGTGATGTATGTCTCAATCATTCCATTCCTCACTAAATGAAATTGAACATTTTCAATTGTGTCCCACAACGTGTTGTTACAGCCCCTACAAGGACACCGGATTCTAGTTGCACCCTGGTTGTGTGTCCGTGCAAAGTCAATAAAATCCTCGATTTCATCCAAGTATTCGTTCTGCGCACTATCGGGTTCTATATCCACCCCTCTCATCGTTCCTGGAATCACAATCACAATACAACAATTATGTTGTATTTGTACAAAATCTTTCCCTTATGCCTCGGTAAGGGCCCTATCCCATTTGGAAATGCACAGTCACGTCATGTAATTTACAGCTACATGAGCTTAGATTTCAACGTGATGAATTTTCGGCAGCATCTCGGTAGAGTTCTTGAGGTGTACGTAGATATAAAATACCTACGTACCGAGATGACACCGAAATCTCCACAATCGAAATCTAATCATGTAGCTGTAAACTACGTACACGACTATGCATTTCCAAACTGTCCAAAATATGGGACAATTCAAGAATTAATTGGACCGTAGTCGTGATTTACCCACCCATGCGCGGTCCAACTAACCTCGAACGGGAACTAAGCTTTACAAAAAAAAATGTACGAAGTTAATTTCAATTAACCTCGTACATCAATGTACATGCATAGTGTAACAACATATTATAAATATAATTTCATAAATCATATAAACATAATGTAATAAATTTTTTATTTTAAATTATAAAACGACGAAAATACCCCTATAGACAACGAAATTAATAGTGTTCGTATAAATTTACATTAACACTTTTACACTAACGACAAAAAATACATACCCAACAAACTTAGCAGTGGTAGAGGTTGTTCAACTCATATAGGAAACGAAATTGAATACCTTTTTTGGCCCAAAACGTTCGAGAGAGAGGAAGAAGAGAGGGAGAGGCAAGCTGCAATTTCTTTTGCAGTTTGCCTCTGCCATGGCTGATCCCGATAATGTAGCAGACAAACTTTTTTGCGCGACGAACATTGTTCGTTGCGCAAAATAACTATTGTCATGCAAACGTTGACATTTTTGCTCAACGAATACATATTCGTCACATTAAGCCTCCATGTCGTGGCGCAAAGTTTGAGATTTTTGCGAATAAATCCATTTCTCGTCCCATTAAACGTTTTTTTCGCGCATACTTTTTTATCGTCGCGCAAACAGTCATCTTCAGCGCGTGTTTCTTCACGCGACGACGTCCTTTGTTGTCACAAGAGACTTAGTGCGCCAAATTTTGCATATTGCGTCGCGCAAAAGATTCGCGCCATATACTCACTTAGCTGCTTTATTTTCCCTCCACTTTTTTGCGTAACGAATATTTTAGCGTCGCATAATTTACCCCCAACTAAACATAAACCGCGGTTTTTTTTTTCACTTTACGCGACATCAAAGGCAATTGTCGCAAAGATCTCATTTGCGACGAGATTTGTCGTCGCACAAGATTTGGCGCCAGAATATTAGTTCCGTGGTTTTTCCCTTAGTTTTACGACCCGTCGCCTTCGCTGTCGCGCTAAGTTGTGTTGCGCTCTGTTTTACGCTACGCATATTCTTGTCCGTCGCACGATGGTGTTATGTGCGACGATTTGTACTTCCTCTCGCAAACTATCGTCGCGCAAATAGTAAAACGTAGTAGTTATGCAACATGCAGTCGAAGCCAACTTATGCTGATCAAGATTAACAACAACAAAAAAACATCTCAACTTATGGCAATGCCATAGTGGTGGATTCAGGATTCTTGGGCGAAGGGGTTATAGTGTAAAAGTTTTGAAATTTTTTGATCAAGAAAATAATACTACAAAAATAGAAAGATAGTATTTTCATTCATAATTCATGGTAAAACTAACAAACAAGTTACAATTGTCCACAATGAGCTTTCATCTTTTGAAAACGTTGCATTACAGCTTCGTTATCAATACAAATGTTCCATTATAGCCAATATCTCATCTCCCTCAATCGGTCTTGCACTTGAACTCCCCGGATTAGATGGATAAGGACTATCTGGATAATTTTCTTCTAAAGGATCGTTTCATAATTCTACACATCAATTAATTCAATCAATCAATAATTTTTATCCAAATCATCATATGAATATGTCAATATTATAATGTCAATCAAAATAAAACATTATCAATAAATAGAAAATATAACATAACAGTCAATATTCAACCTCAATAATATGATTATCAATCAATCAATATTATCATATCCATAAATTTCATTCCATAAAAAAAAAATCAATATCAACAAATATATATTATCATTATTTATAAATATCAATTTTATCCTAGCTGGAATATAAGGCGGTGGCAGGAGCACAAGATGGTGGTGGTAGGCAGTGGCGAAGAGGTTGTGGTGGAGGTTGGGAGGTTTGAGGCTCTTAGGGTTTGGGAGGAGATATTTATTTGGTAATGAAAAAGGGTTTAGGGGTTTTGCTAGAGTCGGGTAAGAGGGGTATGATATTTTTATTTTATTTTATTTTAAAACCTGGCTCAAAATGACGTAGTTTTGAGGCCAGGTTAATTAAAAAGAAATTGAATAGCCGTGGACCAAACACCAAACAACGTCATTTGGCCAGGCCTCTTTTAAAAAAAAAAAAATTAAGACTCGAGCGCCTAGTAGGGTTTATGTTTGGTTTAGGTTAGCATCTTACCAAGTAAGTTCTTCTGTTCCTTAATTTACCCTTAAATACATTTTGATTATTGGTTACTCTTTTGTTTCAATGTCAGACCAGGCATCTATGCAAGAATATTGACATCTCCATGTTTTTCTTGTGTACGTATATTTCAGTATGAAGGTGTTGCAAAAGAAGGTGGTAAGCATATGGGATACCTAGCTACACCCACAAATATCCAGGTCTATCTAATCAAATAATAAATTAGTTCAAATATATGAAAATTGAGCTATTTTTCTTCTTCAATGAAGAAAATAGTTTGATTCTATGATTTCAGTGAACTTTATGCTCGAAATAATTAAGATTTTCTATTATTAATTGCAGAAAGGATTGCTAATAGCAACAATGGAGATATCGTTGTGGATCAATATCACTGCTATAAGGTTTACCAATCACATAATTCTATAGAAATAATATTATATCCAATTAATTAGTTTTCAATTGTTTTTTTTTATATAAATAATATTATATCCTAATTGAGAATTCTATATGAGTAAGTAGTATTAAGATACAATAGGGTGGGGAATATTTGACCTTTTTGTGGCTCTAAATCAACTGAACTTAATGTTATTGTGCAGGCATCTCAAAGAGGAGTTATAGGGATAACAATGGTGTCACACTGGTTTGTGCCCCTTTCGGAAGAAACACAAAATAAAAATTCTGTGAATACGAGCGTGGGATTTCATGTTTGGATGGTAAGTATATTAAGAAATTACTTATGCATTTAATATTTACCAGTTATTGGAGAGCAATACATGAGATAATACCAAGTTAATGCTCAAAGTTAACTGTGATGCTGCTTGGGTGTCTCAGACAGAAATGGGAGGTGTAGGATGGGTGGTGCGTGATTCATATGGATGGATGATTCAAGCGGGAGGCAAGGGTAACATGCGGGGTGGATCAGCGTTGGCGATGGAGGCTGAAGCCATTCAAGAAGCAATGATGGCATGTGTCCAGGGTGGTTTGTCTAAGTTAGAGGTTGAATCTGATTCTTTACAAATCATTCGTATGCTTTGTGGGGAGTGGAAGATTGACATTGCTGTGGACGCCATTATCTTTGACATAAAGCAGTTGGTGGGGCAATTTCAGCATTGTGTTTTCTTGTATACCCCTCGTCATTGTAACAAGGCAGCGCATAAATTTGCAGCCTTTGTGTCCTGAGTTGGCGGAATCCATACTTGGAATGATTTATGGCCTGAGTGGATTTTTGATATTCTTGCTAGTGATGTAAACCTTACTATTCGTCTTAATAATATTCTTTCATCGTTTGGAAAAAAAAAAAAAACAAGCTTGAAGAGTTCATGTTTCACTTGACAAGTGACTATCCGCAAAGCATGTGATCACTTGTTAGAAGAAAATTACCAAAATTCACCACAGAACAATCTAGGTTCGCTAATTGGTTCATTTGATTTTCTTGGACTAAATTACTATCCTGGTTACTATGCTAGCGATGCACCTCAAAATAACTCTGTACGTATACGCAAGCTACATCATAGATGATGGCGTTAATCTTTCATGTGAGTACAAATTAAGAACTTAATTCAAGAAATTTAAGTTTCATAGACTAATTAGATTACTGATATTCATATGTGTTGTGGCAGTTGAGCATAATGGGTCCCTATTGGTCCAAAGGTGTACAGGGTGCTTCATACTGGCAGTTGAGCGTAATGGGGTCACTAGATTAACCCCTTATAATTTGGATGATTAATTGTTTTCAAAATACAAATTTAAATCCTAACAATATCAATACCTTCAAATGGGGTACAGGGTGCTTCATACTGGCTAAATGTTTATCCAAGAGGAATTCAAGATCTTTTACTCTACACAAAGGGAAAGTATAGTGATCCACTCATTTACGTTGTTGAGAATGGTAATTATTTATAGTATTGAATAATTGCATCATCAATGTTTCACATATATCTGGTGTAAAACACACATTACTGCTACAAAGTCTAAATTTAAAACTGCATAACAATGGATTTTATTATGATCCCAAATTATCACTTGTGAATGCCCTTATGGTGTGTTTGGATGAGGGGAAATAAACTTGGGATTTTGACAAAACTCAGAATTTCTAAATTGACATGCACCAATTCCCGTTTTTTGATAAAAAAAAACATAGAAATTTAGAAATTCCGCATGAAAGAAACATGGAATTTGGGAGCTCATAAAATCTCAACTTTAAATTCTATCTAAAAGTCGTATTTCTAAAATCCCAAGAGATATTGAGTTTTTAAAAAAGATAACTTTACAAATAACGGTTAAATTCGGGTTTTAAATCAGCCACCCAACAAGAAACTTTACAAATTCTAAAACATTAATTTCCGTCATTTTGAATTCCATCATTTATGAAATCCTTCATACTTTTAACTTTCCTCATCCAAATGCACTTAATGATACCCCTAGAATTCACTACTACAATCGCCCTCTATTATCTTCAAAGTGCAATTGAGTAAGTGCTAGTTAACAAACTAATTACGGATATATATAGTCTAGCCTTCTTATATTGAGTTACGGATTCATTCATGTGGATCCTCTTCATAATATCACTCTATTTCAAGAAAATAATAATTTATGATCACAGTCAAGTCATAACTTTATACGAACAACAAAATACCACTGGATAAAATTAATACATTTAAAAAATTGATTCTAAAATACCGAACTAAAATACAAAACACATATTTGCATAGAATTCTAAAATGATGGAATTTAATCCCCATCGTTTAAATTTATGACAATTAATAATTTCAGTATTTGAATTTCTATCACATAAATATTTAATATCTAAGAGTAAAAATCCTTAAGCAATCCTTAACATAAATATTTAATGGAGCCAAACCAAATTCTTCTAAAACTGGACGTATATAATATTTAAAAGAAAAGGAAAAGATTGTAGATCTCTGTTCCACACCAAACCAAATTCTTGTAACATATTTATGGTCAGAGAAATGACATTGCCTTCCACTGTTCCACATATAATTCTCATAGCAATTTCCTTTCTGTTTACCCCGAAAGATAAACATGCGGAAATGACTTTTTGTTTACCCTTCTTTCCGTTTGGCTTTAATGGCATTTTTCTTTCCGTAGTAAATATTTATCTAATAAATCCCTTAATTTCTTGTATGATATATTCTTTTTATAGGTGCAGTTATCCTGGAAATAAAACAATAAATCAACCCAAAGTAAGTTTCAATTTGAAACCAGCCACAAAATAGAAATCAAACTGTTTAAAAAAAAATAACTAAATATTCTAGTTCGTTAAACAAAAAAGAAATCACATATATTATGTCCAAATTTTTTTAAAAACTACAAACTTACAGTGTCAGCAAAATAATGGTCCGTCAAATTCTTTTCAAAATTTGACCCATGTACTTGGGAGACTAAATCAGAATTTGCAGCTCTCACTCACACTCTGCGTGTTTCTATTCATCCAAGTATGAAACTTTCCATCTGTACCAGGACATTCTACAGACCTCAACTTTGCATGCACGTGTTTTGCAAAGAATTTTTTCACCATGCCAGCCAGAGCCAACTTATACTTATCAAGATTATAACAAAAAACAGTCTCAAGTTCAGGTATTCTCTGTTAACTTAATAAACTATTGAATCTTGAACACTAACCTCGGTCAGCCATTGATATCAAAACAATGTGGGAGAGAGAGAGTTCTTCTCTAAGAAAAGCCGATGTCGATTTCTCAATATTCTAGATGGGGTGAATTTCCTGATGAGTTGTGTGTCAGCTCTTAGAGGGAGCTCTTCTATTTATACGCATCAGCTCAAGGAGTTAGACTTCTAATGTCTGCTTAATGAATAAGGTCTCACCTAATGCTAATGAGCTTAGGGAAACCCTTTAGCCATGTATTCCGATTTAAATACTGATACGTAGCCCACTGGGATGAGAGTATTTGAGTCCTGACTAATCACAAATGACGAATCCGATAATGATTGAATTACCAACTTCATGTGAGTTTAGGATAGTAAACTATCTTACATTCTCTAGCTGGTTGAATAATCATTGTGACTGGAGATTAATCACTTAATGGCCATGTAGAACTCAAAATTTTCTTGGTTCCTTCTAACCTGTCATTGATAATAAACCTATATGGAACTGTTGAACACATTGAATATATAACATTAGAGTTTTACAACCACACATATAGTCTATAACAACACATAAGGTTTCCAACTAAAAGGTTGAAGAACTGTTGTGACTTGCCTTAGAAAGTGTTTGATAATCAAAACAGTTCTTAGCTCACCCTTACAAGACTACCAAGCTCTTAATAAAACAATCATGGTTCCCTCATGGTTAAAATGCAAAACACAAGTGCTAGCACAAATATGCAGATTCTTCCTTCATCCATATACCAAAACAAACATAAGTTGAAAACATAGTGTTAGAGAAAAACGTTAATAACATTATCAGAAATAAAACTGTAAAAACAACTTTGATTGAAACTAGTTAATTGAAACAGAACTAACTTTGGCTCCCGCGGACTCCCACGGACTTTAATGTAAAATTGATATCCCAAACTCATCTTCTAACATGCCTATTAAAACATGATTAGGCAAACCTTTGTTAAAGGATGCGATCTCAGGGATCTTCTTTTGCTGACAAAACTTTCACTGCAAATGTCTATCCTTGATAATCTCTTATTGCCTTTTGCAAAATAAACTGCCCAGCACTGTCATTTCACAGATGAATTGGGTTCTGCTATAGATTTCCCACAACCCTCAACATTGACATAAAATTTTTAAGCCACATTGCTATTGAAGTAGCTTCAAAAACTACTAAGAATTAACTTGCATAGTTGAGGTTGATACATATTGTTTCCATTGCTCCTTTTGCAAACAAGAATCCAACACCTGATGTACACCTTTGAGTATCCAAACAACCAGCCAAATCAACATCTGCATATCATTTCTAGTTTTAATTCTTAAACCCTTCGATAAACCAGTTTTCTAAATTCTCCTGCAGAATACCTTAGTACCTTCCTGCAAGCTACCCAATGTGCTTGGACCTGGATTCATTGAAACCTTAATTGAGAATAGAGTTCTAAGGGGTTTTATTGTGTAAACCAAAGTCGTCACTTTATTCTTTCATTAGTGAATTTCTCAAGGGATCGCCAAGAGGATGTAGGCAATTGCTGAACCTCTAAAATACTTGTGTCACTTTGTGCTTGTTTGTTTTCTCAAGTGTGTGTGTGTGTATTCATGCATCATTGTGTGTGTCACAAAGCCATGACAACAAGATCATTAGGGGAGTGAGTGAAAGTCTTTGTCCATTTTCACAACAAAGGGTAATCTGAATAAGGTTTACCAGTTGGGAAGGCAAACTTATCTCCAAAAGCTGGTAAGGAGGTTTTTGATAAAGGCTGTGAGGCTATGCCTCCCTTCCATGAGTGTTTTCCACATGCATGTTGGTTTATGCTCTGAAATTGAAAGGCTTTTTACTCGATATTGGTGGTCAAAAGAGACTGATGGTGGATTGGGTTTCCCGTGATCTTGTGAGCTTTAACCAAGCCTTATTAGCTAAACAAGGGTGTCGTCTATTGAGTTCCCTCATTCTCTTATTGCTAGAATGTTTCAGGTCTCGCTATTTTTGAGATTCTAAATTTTTACAAGCTACTAAGGGCTCCGCTCCTTCTTCATGTGGCAATCCATTTTGTGAGGGTGTGAGTTGCTTACCCTTGGTCTGCATTGAGTGTGTGGCAATAGGCGTCTTGTCAAAGTATATGGTGATCCATGGCCTGTGGCAACGATGGAATGTGTCTGAGGTTTATCGTGTGTTTAATTTCACTAAAGCTGAGCTCATCCCTTCTATCCCCTCTTGTGTGTAATGCTGGGGATCGCCACATATGGCATTTCACTAAGAGTAGGCATTTTAAGGGTTAAGAGTGGTTGCTGGGCTACCCTGGAGTGACCAACGACTTGTGCTATCTCCTCATTGAGGCGGGGTCCTTCTCTTCTTCCCCCCTACAGAAGCTTTGCAAGCATCTTTGGAAGTTGAAAGTACCTCCCAAGGTCCAGCACATTTTGTGGCGTTTTGCTCAGGATCTCTTTCCAACCTGTGGTGTTCTGTTTAAATGGAAGATCACTTAAGGAGGTTACTAGCTTTTGGTGTCATGCTCGAGTGGAAACTTTTGGTGTCATGCTCTGAGGATTGTGGGTTATACCAAGTTTGGGAATTATTAGGTTGAGATTCTCTTCTTTATGACTTCCCCTCGTAATAGACACAGGCCAGTTTGATCTTGGCTACTTCAGGATGTTGTTCCTCTAACGTCAACATTCTCTTATGGCTACTACTTTCGTTATTAAAATGCTTGTCATTCGGCTCTTTTGGGTTCTAAGGTGTTGTCCCCTGCGCAAATTGTTTATTGTGCCATGAACTATGATGTAATCTCAACAACTCCTTTTACTTCATCATAGGTGGTCTTCTGTGCCAATTATTTGATAAATGATGGCAACCTCCTGCCTGCTACTTTTTAGGCTTAACATTAATGGTCCCCTTAACCTGTCTATGGGACCTTGTGGCATTAGGTATATGGTACACGATTGTGAGGGTGGATTTTATGGGCAATGGCTTTACGAGGTCTGAGTTAACTTCTCTCCTGGCTACTAAGTTGTATGCACTCAAATTTAGCCTCTCTTTTGCAATTGATGCCCGGATTTTTGCCCTTGGTTGTTGAAACTAATTCTTTACACTACTACAAAAGGGCAAAATTCGACCAATAAACAACGGTAGATCGAGAAAAGGGTCGTTGTTTTTTAAAAGGGCGACGGTAATCAAACCCATAGTGAGAAACATACTTAAACACCTAAAAGACGGGTACACGTATCATATTTTTAACCACGACGCGCACCATAATTAAAACGTCGTTTCTAGAGGATATTTTGAAGTTAAAATTGGAATCCAAAGCTATATGGCTATCCATCTATAAAATCACCGCGTAGAAAGTAAAGACCGACGATACAAAAATAAGACAAGGGTGTTAACTGATTATAGAACACGAACCAGGAAGTGTAACGCTTTACTCATCTATGTTTACGACATGGTCTCTCGGATGATAGCAGGGAAATATCTCAGCTACAAGATGCTACGGCGCAAATTTAAGGGCCTCGGAGTTACAGGAAGGGAGGGGGATGTGCGTTGACACGCAGTTTCCTCTTTTTTGGGTGCGGTGCGTTTGCACGGGGTGCGAGCACCGGTACTTCCGTGCGTTCGATGATTTTGAAGTGGGTGGAAGTGTTTTAGTGGTGCGCCTGTTTGGACTCGTCTTCTAAGTGGACGGCTACAGGAGAGGGGACAAGTCTCGGCTGTTAGGTACGGCCCTCAAGCTTCAAGGCCGTTTGAGTGGTGATGTTGATGGTGGTTTTAGGCGAATCTAGACGCGCTCTCAATGGGACGGGAGTCGTATGATATATGGGGCAATGAGCGAATAACAAGGATGGTGCTCCGGCGCCTTGAAAATCAAGGGTCGTGTGTTTTATTGATGAATGGACTTTCCTTACAAACTAACGCTTACTCCTAGAAAAGCAAGTAAAGATATTGAAAGTGCATTCAGGGAAATATTTTAAGTTAGATGGGAGGCTTTTGGTTTGGTGTTTGAACCTTGAAAGTGGTCTTGAGTCTTGTATTTATAAGAGAGGAAATCCCTGGAGAAGTCATGGAGGCTGAAAATCTGCATGGTGGAGCCTGGATTGGCACAGGTGGGCAAGTTAATGGACATTGGGGCTCGTAAAGCGTCGTGGTGTGACCCCATGAAACCAGATAAAATCAAGCCCAATAATAGGTTCTCTGCTTCCTGGCAATAAAGACGCATTTCTACTTCTTGGGCCATTCACCTGATCTCTAAGTTGCGAAGAGGGTTTTTGTGGGAATGTTGGCGTCTAAATCATACGTCCTTCTGTCACCAAATCCTGACTCCAATCACTTCCACTTTCCTCGTGATTCAAATGCTCATTACTTGGCCAGTGGGTTTGCTGCAATAACGAGGCCTTGCTTGGTACGAACTTGGTTTTAATCCATTTATATACTGAAATATACACACAAGAAAAACATGGAGATGTCAATATTCTTGCATGGATGCCTGGTCTGACATTGAAACAAAAGATTAACCAATAATCAAAATGCATTTAAGGGAACAGAAGAACAGAAGAAGAACTTACATGGATGCTTGGCTGGCATGTT
>CM031918.1:28997895-29111767 GCA_018703695.1 Prunus fruticosa
GTAGTAGTGCATGATGTCAGTTCCAAAAGGATGATGCATGGACCTCACCGCCCTCGGAGGGACCAGTGCCTAGGTGCTTCGTCAGATACACTAAAAATTTGGACTCGCCTACTCTGCCACCATTTTCTAGACCACAATACTTAATTCTCTCACCAACGGACTAGAAACAATAGTGGAACAGCATTTGAAGACCTAGCAATAACACACATGGAAGTCATGGCAAGTAACTCACTTAAAACATTGACGACGGAGAAATGACGCGAATGACAACAAGTAAGAATCGGTAGAGAAATTTAGAAGAGGTTCTCGCGTAGAAATTCAGAAGGTGGAAATGAAGTTTCTCTGCCTAAGTGTTTCTATTTATACACAAGAAGGTGGAATGGTTTGCCCATTGATGAAAGTTGGACAAGTGGACACAAGGAGACTGAGGTGATTGTTGAATGCTTTAGACATCCAACTTTCCGGGCCTAAGGAGGCCCTCAGGATTTAAAAGTCGACCATACCAATTTCACTCATGATGTCAGTTCCGAAAGGATGATGCGTGGACCACACTGCCCTCAGCGAGCCCAATGCCTAGGTGCTTCATTAGATACACTAAAAATCTGGACTCACCTACTACTCTGCCACCATTTCCTTGACCACAATACTCAATTCTCTCACCAACGGACCAGAAACAATAGTTGAACATCAGTGGAAGACCTAGAAAGAACCAGAAACACAAGACACAAGCAATAACACGTATGGAAAGTCACATCAAGTAACTCACTTCAAATACTGACAACGGAGAAATGACACAAATGACAATAAGGCGGAAATGAAGTTTCTCTGCCTAAGTGTTTCTATTTATACATAAAAACGCGGAACGATGTGCCCGTTGATGAAAGTTAGACAAGTGGACACAAGGAGACTGGGGTGATTGTTGAATGCTTCAGACATTGACCCCATCATGACGAAAGCAGTTGCGCCTGCACAGCCAAACAACACATTGTTTCTCCCCTCTCTATACGTGGCGAAAGTCCTCGATCAACGGGACTACTTAAGGACTTGGGGGTCTTTTGTTGATACCAAATACAAAGAGGGCCTATGAAAAAGAGTCGAATAACTAGCCTCCATCATTTACGAAAGTGACATGGCCTAAAAGGCCATAACGAGGCCCAAAGAGGCCCTTATCCATGCTTAAGGAGGCGCACGTGGTAAAAAGGTTGACCACGCCCATTTCACTCATGCAGTCGATCTTGAAGGAATGACTCATGGACCACACCGCCCTTGGTGCGTTGAGCACTTGGGTGCTTCACCTAGAAGTCTCTGCTACTTACTTGAAAGGAACAATTATCCCATGAATATTCCATTGAGGATTGATTCCTCCAAAAGAGGAGACACATGTCTGCCTGCCCAACCACCGAGAAGGTGCCACGTCACTAACGAACCTTCACTCCAACATCGAAACAACGCAAGAAAAGAAACCATCTTCTCAAGTATAAAATAGGCATACTTTTCAACCTTAAAGGTAATATAAATTTCCTCCATTTTGAGTACAGTACTTTTCATAGCTTCTTCTAAGGAAGCGCTAAGTTAGGCATTGAAGGGTGGTTAATGGCTCTCTCACCACCATTTTGTAGTGACCATTCTTTGTCTTCTTGCAGTTTGTGGTAGCTGGAATCTCACCCTTACTTGGCCACTCCAAGTAACACTAAAAATACATTTTCAAACACCCAAGTCAGCTGAAGAACACTCTCAAGGGAGAATTGACAGGGGGTGACTTCATCCTAATTGCTTGTGCGAAATTCACGCATCAGTAATGCACATTCTCACTCCTAAATTGTGAGGATTATATTGATGATTTGGGAATCAATTTTGATACATTAAATCAAGTGGCATTCTCAAACAAGTGGGTTCTATCTCGAGTTGCAACTCTCAAGCAATCAGATTTTGATATCTTTCTTACGTTTGGATGGGCCACTTGGGATGCTCGAAATAGTAAAATAAGTTAGCAAAAGGACGTTACCCCTGCTATTGTTGTCATGGAGTTGTTGTGCAGTTAAAAGAATTTATGTGAATTAACTCAATAGATAGAGGTGCTGCTCTCCATCATTTGAAGACATAATTGTGAACAAGACTGCATTTGGTAGTCTCAAAATCAGTATGGATGGGGTTTGGAAGTCAGGTGGCACATAAAGGGGAGTGGAGATAGTGGTTCACAATTCAGATGGGCACTTTGTGCCAGGTCGACAATACACTATGATCATGTTTTTCCGGCCCTTTAGGTGGAGGCAACGGCATCCAGGCTTGATGCAGCTTTGGTGGTGGAAAGAAGCTTAAGTAACGTAGTTTTTTAGAGTAATTCTCTTCAAATCATCTCGACTCTTAAGAGTCCCTTCATTGATATGTCCTTTGTTGGTCCTGTGATGAAGGACCCAAGAGCGCTTGCTATCACAGATCACTTGAGAAGGTTTTACCCATATTCGCTCGACTGCAAATAGAGTGGGTCATGGTATTGCACGCTTTTCTCTTCTTCAGGTGGTGGTGGCAGTAGGGTTCATGTGTTGCTTTAAGGTTTTTGTTGTTTTGGGTTTGTGAACTTTATTTGAGATTATACTTAATTGTAGTGATGTGGACTAGTAGTTGTTGATGTGTACTTGCTTTAGTTTGGCTTCTTTAGCATGTTAATTTTGTTGCATTCTCTCGCTTGGTGATTTGCATGTCTTGTTAATGCTTTGATTGTATCGTTGAAGTTATGTAATGAAGTTATGAATTTTTGTTAAAAAAGAAAAAGAAATTGAAGTTCTTATTTGATAAAAGTTTAAAAATATGAAAATTTTGAATTTTAGTGACCAAGTATGCTAATTTTATTTTATTTTTCCCTTTATCATTGTAGGTATTTATGCATATCCGCATGCAAGGATTGTACGTAAGTGATCTCTCTTCTAAAGTTTCTTCTTTCTATAATGTTTTAATGAATTACTAGTGTCTTCGTACACGCTCTTTCTTTTAATCTTTATGTGTTTTATATTTGTAGTTTTAATTATTAAAACAAATGAAAAAACAACAGAGGTTGAGAGATGGAGGTAAATGGCACATCCTGAGTGGGTTTTGTGTTTTATATTTTTAGTTTGACTTAAATGATAAGCATTTTACCATTTTACCCTTACAATATTAAGTTATGAACATTTAGCACTTTAGTTCATTAAGGAGATTTTTTGCTTTTTCAATGTTTTACCATTTGAGGCCTTTGCCTTTATATATAGATTCACATTAACACCCTCTTAGGGTTTGAATTTTTGCACAAAAATCTTTGGAGTTTTTGCACAACCCCCAAGGTTTCAAAATGTTTTGACAAAAACCCTTGTGTTAATTTTTCATACAAAATCTCTCTCTCTCTCTCTCTCTCTCTCTCTCTACATATATATATATATATATATATATAAAATTCATTCAAAAATTGTTGATGAACAAAATTCAACGAATGACAAAGTTAACCTCAAAGATTTGAGTGCACATAATTTTGTCATTTGAGGGTAATTAACTCCTTGAGGTTAATTAATTTTTAAATTTGAAGAATCTTTTTAATTATATCAATAATGTTGCACGAAAAATTAATGGAAGGTGTGAGAATGTGAAGGTAAAAAGTCTCACATTAGAAAGTTGAGAAAACTAGCAAGGGCTTATATGGAGTTGGGCTACTCTCCCCATTGCCAATTGGTTTTGGGGTGGAACCTCAACTTCCTCTATAAGGAGTTTTGTGAAAAGAATTTGAAAGATCAGGGAGTGCCAATGTAATTTCCCAAACCTTAAGGAGTTTTATGAAAATAACAAAACACCTCACGAGTGTTAGTGTAATAATTCAATGCAAAATGTAATGGGTTGAAATAAAAAAGACAATCGCTCACCACAAAAGATGGTTCACCATGTAGTTCCTATGAACTTCGATTGTTGATATCATAAAAGAAGTAGGAAACTGAGAAAGAATGAGGAAAGCAAAATTGTGGATTAAATTTCTAATTTCGGACTGGAGTGGTTCAGAGTGGCAGCCAAGTAATTAGTACTGCAAGTATTATTTTGCTATTCTGATATAAACCACCTCAAATGGGTCAAGCATTGGTCAACGGGTAATCTGTGTAAAGTTAATCATCTTACTATATTTGGGATTTGCACTTCTCAAACGTCCTCAGGTCTCTTGATAGTGTTCACTTTTATTGTATTTTTTGCAGGAGGTAGATTGATACTGTGCACTTTTATTGACATAGGTAAGGGCATATATCCGGTGCCTTTTGAAATCTGTGGATATAGAGCACCAAAAAAGTTCATTTACTCATGATTAATTAGTAATGTTACTGCGCAGGACTTGTTATTTTGAAATTTATATTTGGCTCTTGATCTATAAATGGCGGAGAAGGAAATTGTCAATGTATAGCACCATAGAAGATTTTCTGCAGGCTGATAACAACTTCATCCCAATAAGGTACTCTTACTCAGTCATTAAGAAGATGACTGGTAGATTCTAGGACAAACTGGGTGAAGGTGGCTTTGGCATTGTATTTAAAGGAAATTTGCGCAGTGGTCTTTTTGGAGCAATTAAGATTTTGGGCAAGTCCAAAGCTAATGGGCAAGATTTCATGAGCGAGATAGCTACAATTGGAAGGATTCACCATGTTAATGTGGTGCAACTTGTTGGTTATTGTGTGGAGGGATCAAAGCGCTCTCTAGTTTACGATTTCATGCCCAATGGGTCACTTGATAAATATATTTATTCAAAAGAAGGAAGTATGTCTTTAAGTTGCGATAAAATGTAAGCGATTTCTCTTGGAGTGGCTTGAGGGATTGAATATCTGCATGAAGGTTGTGACATGCAAATTCTGCATTTTGATATCAAGCCTCACAACATTCTTCTTGACGAGAATTTCAACCCAAAGATTTCTGACTTTGGGCTAGCAAAACTATATCCAACAGATAACAGCGTTGTCTCTATGACGGCAGCTAGGGGAACATTGGGATATATGGCTCCTGAGTTGTTCTACAAAAATCTTGGAGGTGTTTTATACAAAGCCGATGTCTACAGTTTTGGAAAGTTGCTGATGGAGATGGCAAGCAGAAGGAAGAACTTGAATGCCTTGGCAGAGGATTCAAGCCAAATTTACTTCCCTTCTTGGGTGTTCGATCAATATATCAAGGGAAAGGACTTGGAGATGGGTGATGTCAGTGAAGGTGAAATGAAAATAATAAGAAAGATGGTCATAACAGCCTTATGGTGTATACAATTAAAACCAAGTGATCGTCCATCAATGAAAAAAGTCATAGAGATGCTTGAAGGGCATGTTGAATACCTACAGATGCCTCCCAAGCCTCTAATGTGTCCACAACAGATGCCGATAAGCGATCATCAAAATATTCCAAATCCGGCATGTTCTAACTTGGTGCTAACATGGACCTTTTCAGCTAGGTCATGATCAAATAGGCATGGACTCTGTTAACTAGCTTGGTGATGATCAACTAGTATGGAATCTGCCGTTTTGAACAAAAAAGAAACAGAGCGTATCACATTTGTAGACCACATTTATAATAGACTTGTTTCGTACAAGGCGAAAATGGTGTTCAGAGTGTCAGAGTAATGAGGTATAACTTTTTGTTTTCCAAGTTTGAAGAGACATGAATCAGTGTGTGCACGCCCAAACCACAATGATGTGTGACAGGACCCGCCCCCGAATTCCTCGAAACTCTAGATGAATCCTGTGGAACTTCCGACATCACACCGATGCCGGGCCCACTAACTGAAATTTAGCCTCTTTTCCAAATTAAGGGAAAAGAGCACGAGACTTTCTACAGAAATTTCGGCAGAGCCTCCCCTATAAAATGAACATTTCCCAAATTTCAACCTGCACAAAATTCACATTTAACAATACCAACCGGCAGCATGCACAATATAGTCTCATGCAAATCACATAATAGGCCTCCGGCCTTCAGCTTAGTTCCAGACAAAACCAACAATGTTCTCAAATCAATTAATACATAACCCATGTAATTAATGACCTCAAACAACATTACAAACATCACAGAAATCCTTAAACCGGATTCAAATCCAACAATCACATCGCAGAATCAATCAAACCTTTTAAACACCATAATATTTCGCGGCTGCACCTAGTGAGACCCCAGGCTGCCTACGTACCCTTGGACAAGGGATCAAGCCACACGTAGTTCTTATGTCAATGGTCACAACTCCAATTCCGATAAAACAATAAGAATTGATTCTTAATCTCTTTCTTTATATCAGTTTAAACCCCACAACCATACCCTATCCAAGGCGTATGTACAATGAACACCTCATCAAATTATTCCTTTTATAACAGTTCAATCCCGCAACCATACCCTTTCCAAGGCATATGGTGCCAAACAACACTGCCCAAATCCAGGGCTTATACGTTCATAGAGGTCAGGCTCACAAATCTGAAACCATAATCAAAACCACATATACATATATGTAATATGTATAACAAGAAAAAGATAATTATATATATATATATATATATATACATAAATACACTCACCTCTCACCATCATCATGTACCAGGGGAAAACAATCCAACCGGGGATTGTTGACTAGCTCACACTTATCCGGCCCTCAAAAGTCCATGTGGCTAGGGACGAGCCGTCCAACTGGGGGACTGAAACTCAACCAGCCCGTACGGACGAAGAATCAAGAACCGTACGTCTGAAAACAGTCATACGCGCGCAGACTACCCAATCAAGGGTCTAGAGCGACATCCCGTCAAGGATGCCCCGGGTTCCGTCACATCCAGACCATATCAACAATTTCCATGTATCAGGATCCAAGGGGAGGTAGATGTGATGTTGCACATCATGTACCTGGGGGAAACAATCCAACAGGGAATTGTTTGACTAGCTCACACTTATCCGGCCCTCAAACGTCCATGTGGCTAGGGATGAGTCGTCCAACTGGGGACTGATACTCTACCCAGCACGTACGGACGAAGAATCAAGACCCGTACGCCTGGAACTGTCCTACGCGCGCAGACTACCCAATCAAGGGTCTACGGTCAACATCCCGTCAAGGATGCCCCGGCTCCTGACATTTCCAAATATATCATATTTCCATGAATCCCAGTGTCCATATCCACTGTTTCCAAATATCATCATCCAAGGGGGTGGTACGTATGATGGTGGAGTTTATAATCCTTATATAAAAATATTATAAAGTAATATTCCATTTCTTAATTCAATTTTTCTCACAATACCTATTTATAGTAGACAAATAAACTCTCGAGCATAGAACCCATAACCGGGGAAGTACCTAAGATAGTGCTTTCTCAAATATTATATATATATAAATTCATGACACTCGAAAATATCAAATCCACAAATGTATCACAAATACTTTACAGAAATTAAACATTCAACTATTAAATATAAAAAGAATTTAAATAAATCATTAATTTCAACAACATGAGATTTATATCACAAAACCATAAAAACAATCTCATAAATCCACAAAATCAACATAAATCCAATGACGGTCAAAGACTCGTCCAAAAGGGTCGTTATAGTACTCCTCGAAGAGTGGAACTACCTCTGAGACTCACGGTCAACCGAGGGTCAAACTACCCAAACTTGGTCAACCGGGCCCGCGGGGCCCACGACCTCCATTTTACGATCCGAAAGTTCCTATAGGTTCCACAAGGTCTAGGATACAAGTCTTGCAAGTTTGGTCCAGATTTGGACGATTAGATCATTCGCGATCGCACGATTTTGGACGGTTATCGTAAAACACAAACTTTAACTATTTAAATTCGGAACATCAGAGCTCCGATTCTCGATCCGTGAATTCCTACACGATCCTAGGAATACCTAAATCAACATATATTAAATGGGAAGCGATCCAAAGGGTTCTAACGTATCGAACCCGGAAGTCACACAATATGTAAAATCCGTTCGGGTTCAAACGTTATCCGAATTGAGATCCGTAAAATTCTACGCGCTCGTGACAACCAGGAGATCATTTTTAGGACAAAAATGTCTCTCTGCTACAGTGCCCCCGCGCCGCACGTGGGTGTCCAAAGCGATAACCACTTGCCGGAAAAACTTAACATCTTGACTCCAAACTCCTACCTTAGCTAATACACCTAATTTGGAGTCGCTTTTATGCTTGGGTGAAAGCCAGAAAATGGCCGGAAGTGGCCGGAAATGGCAACTGAAAATCGGCTGAAACTAAACTTCGAAATTTAACTTGTAAACTCTCAAAATATCTGGAATCCTATCCCATAGGCAGCTAGAGCACGAAAAGTAGTCCAAAAACCATACCTTACTCGTCGAATTTGGTTGAGAATTGAGGGAGAACGAGCGACCCAAAGTTTATGAAATTTCCGGCCGTTTTTCTGCAATTTCTGGCGACGTCCAGCAGCGGTGGTGGCTGGGCTTGGCTGAGGTGGGAAGAGGAAGACCAGCCGGTCATTTTGGGACCGGTCCGAGCTCCGGTGGTGGACCGTGGCGGCGGCGGCAGCTGGAAAGAAGCTGCCGATGAACAGGAACAGCGAATGGGGGGGGGTTTTGTTGCGCACGGGAGGGAGAGGGAGAGAGAGAGGGAGAGAAATTCTGGTTTTAAAACCAGTTTTTCAAAATTACAAATTTGCCCCTCTAAGTATTTAGATCGTACTTTCCTCGTTATAACTCCGATCTGAGCTCACTACGTGTCTACGAACTCGTTTCGACGTCCTCTACGCACCGGTACAATCGAAATTCCCGAATTCCTTCCCGAACTTAAAATGACCTTTTTGACCCTTTTTATAATAAATAATATTTTAAATTTCCAAAAACCTTAATTAATTCAAATCATTTTATTTTATTATTTACTCCAATTTATTTCCTCTTAATTTAATTATTTTACTCATTTTTAGGGCCGGGATGTTACAATGTGAGCTTCAATTGACCCCATTTTAAAATTTACCTTCACCAGTTGCTTCTGTTTTTTTCATTAAAGACTCTTCAACGGTCAACTCAATTGAAATTGTGTCTATTAATTGACCTTCGTGATGAAATCTTTCTAATGGAAGAGGCCAATGGTCATGGTGTTGAGAGTATTTGTCCCACATTGGAAAGTTAAGGGACCAAGCCTGGGTTTATAAGGAGTTGGGCTACTCCCCCCATTGCCAATTGGTTTTGGGGTGGAACCTCAACTTCCTTCATGGTATCAGAGCCAGGTTTCACGTGTTGAGTCCAACGGCCACACGTGCTCCCACGTCACCCAATATGTGTTGTCCACGTGTTAGGCTTGAAAGTTCGCCACACGTGCGGGGGCGTGTTGAGAGTATTTGTCCCACATTGGAAAGTTAAGGGACCAAGCCTGGGTTTATAAGGAGTTGGGCTACTCCCCCCATTGCCAATTGGTTTTGGGGTGGAACCTCAACTTCCTTCATGGTATTAGAGCAAGGCTTCATGTGTTGGGCCCAACGGTCACACGTGCTCCCACGTCACCCAATATGTGTTGTCCACGTGTTAGGCTTGAAAGTTCGCCACACGTGCGGGGGCGTGTTGAGAGAGTATTTGTCCCACATTGGAAAGTTAAGGGACCAAGCCTGGGTTTATAAGGAGTTGGGCTACTCCCCCCATTGCCAATTGGTAACCTCAACCAATTGGCAATGGGGGAGTAGCCCAACTCCTTATAAACCCAGGCTTGGTCCCTTAACTTTCCAATGTGGGACAAATACTCTCTCTCAACACGCCCCCGCACGTGTGGCGAACTTTCAAGCCTAACACGTGGACAACACATATTGGGTGACGTGGGAGCACGTGTGACCGTTGGGCCCAACACATGAAGCCTTGCTCTGATACCATGAAGGAAGTTGAGGTTCTCTAGCTTCACATGGAAGCTAGAGAACTGCAAAACGAGGAGTCAAAAAAGAAACAATCTTTCCCCCTATTTCATTAAAAAAAAAAAAAAGGTTCAATGGTTGCCTTTCTAGACATTTTAGAAAGTAGTCGTTGATGATTCAACATCCCAACCCCACCACCCCCTCAAAATTAATCTCTCAATCAACTGGGGTTGCGCGAGAGGGCCGAGATTTTTTGAACACACTTGTATGTTAGGCTTCCATCTCCAACGCAGAGATACTCTCTAAAATACTAGAAGAACAATATTTCTGCAAGACACACTATTGGGGAACTTTGAAACTTCAAGGATCACATGATGAAGCAAGCGGGACAACGGCAATTTTATGGAAGCTGGTGGACTGTCATGTTAAAACTTGAAGCAAGATTGTTACACAATAGTTTATGTGCACAAGTGATTTGGCAGCCAGTGATTGTGTGGTAGCAATAGGTCAAATGTTAGGGTCATTGAAACGCCCCTATTTCTAAATTCTATGTAATGCTGGACCATGAGGCATGTGCTGGTCAAGTACAAACATCAAGAACTATATGATAATAATTGATTGCATACATAAGTGTGTTTACATGTAATGATGTAATGTATAACTACGCGTGTTACTCCAACTCAGGAATTGCTTCTAACTGAATGTTTAGATTTCTTGCAGCATTGGTTTCTGCAGCACCTGTAGAGGCAAAGGGATTGGGAGGCATGGTTAAGCTTTCTCCTCCTTCCAACATCTGAACCACGGCTTTCATTGAAGGGCGATCCACTGGATGCCATTGGATGCACCAGAGCCCTACAGTTGCAAGTTTCTTTGGAATTTTATGTTCTCCTTCTTCACCAATATGGATGCGTAGATCATCTCCTTCTTCTAGAAGATTATAAATCCATTGGGGATAGTAGATTTCATTTGTGTTCTCCGTGGCTGAACCGACATTCTTCCTTCCTCCTACCATCTCAAGCAGTAGCATTCCAAAACTATACACATCTGACTTATAGGACACATTTCCAAAGTTCCTGGAGAACACTTCAGGTGCAATGTAGCCCATGGTGCCCCTAGCTGTAGTCATTGACACTATGCTTTGATCCTTGGAACATAACTTGGCTAAACCAAAATCAGAAATCTTTGGAGTGAAGTTGTGGTCTAGCAAAACGTTATGAGGTTTGATGTCGAAATGGAGGATTCGCTGATCGCATCCTTGGTGAAGATATTCAATTCCTTTGGCTATGGCTAGAGCAATATCTTGCAGCTTATCCCAACCAAGGAAACTGTTCTTATTGTCTGGTGAAGAAATGAAATCCTGCAGTGAACCATTTGGTAAGAACTCATAAACAAGAGCTCGTCTAAATCCATCAGCGCAAAAGCCAACGAAGCGAACGACATTGACATGGTGGATATGACCCATTGTTCCCACTTCATTGATGAACTCTTCCCCATCTCCCTTAGAACTATTGAGGACTTTCACAGCAACAAAGAGTTCAGAAGAAAGCTTTCCTTTATAAACAGTTCCGTAGGCTCCTTCCCCTAACTTGTCCTTGCAGTCATTTGTAATCCTCTTAATATCTGCATATGAATATCTGCTAGGTTTGAGAGCTCTGTAGTCGTCTAAAAATCTTTCAATCTTTAATTGATTCTCCTTTTCTTTTCTATCAGAACTATAGACACGATAGGCTGCAACGACAAGGAGTAACACAACAAATGAACCCAGGGATGCACCTGCAAGTTAATCCTTTGTAAATATCACCACGATCTCATTTATACAGATGAAACGAACTGCAACTCCAATTAAACAACTCACCTGTAGCCACCCATTTCCTTTTTGTACCTGAAAAAAAAAATACAGTGTCAAATTAAGAATGAGCTATTGCTTGGAAAATATCCTTTAAATAAACAGTGCTGCTACTTGCTCTAAACTTCCAAATAAGTAAGCAAAAAGTGGATTGCAAATGATAATATCTCATTTCATGAATGCATTGTATTATTTGCATCTGCAGATAATTGACTAGTATAGCAGAATATTAAGACTCTGTAACAATCAAGTATATATGAACCAATTAAATATGCATTAGCCAAGTTAACTCGAGGACCACGAACACCAAAAAAAAAAAAACAAGGATACAACTTGATAGATTCATCAACCTCAGAGACGTTTTGCGATAAAAAGCAAATAAAAAATGCTGTTACTCTGCTCTCAACTTCCAAGTAAGTAAGCAAAAAGTGACTAGTAGTATAGCAGAATATTAAGAATCTGTAATAAGTTAAATATATGTGAACCAAACTAAAATATATGTTAGCCATACCTGCTTTGCTCAACTCAACACATTCAATTTCACTTTTGGTGCCATTGTTCTTCAATCTACACTTCATGCCCTGTCTCTCACAGTGTCCACAATTTGGTTCAGACCACTCCAAAAAAAGATTGGCATACTTGTATGAAAAATATGGAACTGAGGACAAATTATACATCTTTGTACAAGACAGTAGGGGCAAGTCCCCAATGCTGTAGGAAGAAGCAACAGAATAAACTTGGTAGCCAGGGCCACTGAAGCAGGGGACTGGTTCATGTAATTGCCTCTCAGCTAAGGAACAATTGAATAAGGTAATATCATACATGAAATCTTTTGAGAAGTGGAAGGGAGAGATTGACTTGTTGAAGACTTTCAAAAGCTTCACCAGAAGACAGCTTTCTGGATCATATAATTGGATTGCCTGAGCCTTATAATCTATGCTTTTGACTGGGAATTTGAATGGAATTGGAAGCTCAAGAATTGTTTCATGCTTCTCATTGCATGACAGAACAAACCCAGGAAAAACACAGTGATCTGGGTGCCTGCCTTTGAGGCTGAAAGGGAAATGGACAGATGGGCCTTTATCTCCACACTTCAATTTTTTGCAGGTATCTTGGGGTTCTCCAAGCACTGTGGAGAAAGCCAGAAAGATTAAGCAGAAGGAAGAGATGATAATTTTTACCATATCTCAGGCTGCAGAAAATCGAAATGGTATCCAATAAGATGTCCTCCCTTGATTCAATTAACACTTTAATAACCAGGAAAAGAAAATTAAAATTTAAAAAAAAATGTTTGGGATGAAAAGACTATAAAAGTCAACAGTTGACTTGGCGGTGCCACGACATGTCACATTCCAGACTCACTGAATTGAAGATTCAATTTATTATAATTATTTTATCATGGAAAGAAGATAAGGGAAATGATGAGTCAGCAAGTACAAACTAAAGATAAGGGATGACCTGCATTATTCTATTGCTTTTGGCTGGTACTGAATACCAATTTGCATTACATGGTGGTACCTTGTTTGTTTATGTTTCATCAATATTGTTAAAATCAACAAAATATTAACATTTTATCAACAAAATAGACCAGCTATCGGTTTCAATTTTCTTGCAACTTTTTTCTTGCAACTTCCAAGACGGCATCTTATTTTCTTGCAACTTGCAAGACACCAGCTATCGGTTTCAATTTTCTTGAAAAACATCAGCTATTACTCGAACTTTTAGTTACAAATTGATGTGACGCACAATAGCAAGACAATTTTTATTTTACCCAATAGACCTCAACACATTTTATTTTCATTATGCTAATTTATTTTGTATTCTATTTATTGCCATTCTCTTTTTTATACATTTATTCACGATATTGGGAATAAATTGTTCACGGGTTCTAACCGAATGGAAAAGAGTCTTCACTAGACCTGTTGTCTAAAATTCGAACCCCATGACACCTTAGTAGTGATGTGTGAGAAACTCTTCTTTCGATTTTAGTTTAAAATATACTAGCCTCTCCGCACGCGCTTCCGCGCTTGCGAGGTTTTTTTTTTAAAAAATTAAAATTTATTTTAGAAATAAAAAAGATAATCGGTAGTTGTGTTCCTTAAAAATAGGCCATTATCTTATTTTTCTTTTAATTTTAATTTTTTAAATATGAAAAAGTGTGAATTTATCATATTATCCTCATTTAATTAATAATTTCAATTCTTAATGTTTGCATTAACCAGGGCATTTTTCCTGATTTTGAATGTTTCACCGTTCTCTATCTTTTGCATTATATATATATATATATATATATTTGGAATAAATTATTATAAAATTACAACTTGTTCACTGTGAACAAGTTGATAACTCATAAAATCTACTCACAGATGAACTCTTATCTCCCTCCCTCTCCATGGAAACTCAAACATCCTGTTCTTCATGGTTTCTAATTCTATCCCTTCTCGCCATCACCTCATCCTCTGAGGCTTCCAACGAGAACACTATCGGTCGCGTCTGCCCTCCTTCATCCTGCGGCAGCATCCGCAACATAAGCTACCCATTTCGACTCAACGGCGATCCAACCAACTGCGGCGTGTCGTTTTTCACCCTCTCATGCGAAAACAACCTCACAATCCTAAACCTATACTCCGGAAAATACACCGTCCGATCAATCAACTACGACAACAACACAATCCGAGCCGTCGATCCCGGCCTCCGCAAAAACGACTGCTCCTCTCTTCCTCGCTATTCTCTGTCGCCTTCCAACTTCAGCTTCCTAGATCCGTACAAATGGTCAAGTTCAAATTGCACGCAAATATGCAGAAGTTCGAGCCCAATTATTTATTTGAAGTGTGAAAGAGTTCCAGCCAATTTGTCGCTGTATGTGGACGCAAGTTCTTGCATTGGTAGCAGGGGTTATTATTATGTGAAGGGGCGGAGCCTAACGACGTCGGATTTGGAGGACGGGTGCACGGTAGATCGGACGGCTATAACGACGTTGTATGAAAAGGATCAAAACGGTTCGTATCAGCATATACATGAGGCCCTGGTGTTTGGGTTTGAGCTTGAGTGGGATCCTCATTTGTATACGCGTTACTCCTGCAGAGGATGGAGCTTTTCTAACACTTGTTTTCCAAACCGGTTCATAGGTATGTCACGTGTGTGTGTGTGAGTTCTCAAATTAATATATTTTTCTCTTCAATTTAAAAACAATGCCTTAATTTTTTGCACACATCAAAGTGGTATCTTCATTTTTAATTTTTTATTATAGAAGCGATATTGGAATTCAAACACATGACCTCGGGTTAAAGGAACTGCTTAAAAGTGCATATTCAATTTTCTAATGTCAAATGTTTTCTTTCCTTGTCATTGCAGGTTTCTTTCAGTCTCTATTTGAATGGATGGATGGTAAGCAATTTCTGCCCAAAATTTTCTTCATTTCTTCATTCCCGGTATTTTGTTTTGCACTTAGTTTTGGAAGTAAGTCAAGAATTTGATTTTGTTCTTTTTCTTTTTGGGTATTTCTTGCAGCCCAACGATATGCAGTACTCTTCATCTTCGGTAGGAGCTTGTATCTTCTTTTAGCGAACATTTATTTTCATCTTAGCAAGCATATATAAAAAGGACAATGGCAAAAAACTCAATAACCCTGTGGTGATGTTCTTGCGCAGGAGTTTTTGTTGTGGCAAGATTTATATTTGGCCTTCCATTTGTCATTGCGGTTTTGGTCTATAAATGGAGAAGAAGGCATCTGTCTATGTATAGCAGCATTGAAGAGTTTCTGCAAAGTGAAAGAAACTTTGCACCAATAAGGTACTCTTACTCAGATGTTAAGAAGATGACTAGTAAATTCAGGGAAAAGGTGGGCGAAGGAGGTTACGGCACTGTTTTCAAGGGAAAGTTACGCAGCGGCCGATTTGTAGCAATTAAGATGTTGGGCAAGTCCAAAGCTAATGGGCAAGATTTCATCAATGAGGTAGCTACCATTGGGAGGATTCACCATGTTAATGTGGTGCAACTTGTTGGCTACTGTGTTGAAGGATCAAATCGCGGTCTAGTGTACGATTTCATGCCTAATGGCTCTCTTGATAAGTACATTTATTCAAAGGAAGGAAGCGTCCCTTTAAGTTGTAAGAAAATGTATGAGGTTGCTCTTGGAGTGGCTCGAGGAATCGAATATCTACATCAAGGTTGTGACATGCAAATTCTGCATTTCGATATCAAGCCACACAACATTCTTCTTGATGAGAATTTTGTACCGAAAGTGTCTGACTTTGGTCTTGCAAAATTGTACCCAACAGATAACAGCATTGTGAATTTGACAGCAGCAAGGGGAACAATGGGATATATTGCTCCTGAGTTGTTCTACAAAAATATTGGAGGTGTCTCGTACAAAGCCGACGTGTATAGTTTTGGAATGCTGCTGATGGAAATGGGTAGTAGAAGAAAGAATTTCAATGCATTGGTGGAGCATTCAAGCCAAGTTTACTTTCCTCCATGGGCGCATGACCAATATAGTGAGGGCAAAGGCTTGGAGATTGGCGAAGGTACAGAGGAGGAAAAGAAAATAATAAAAAAGATGATAATAGCTGCCCTGGGGTGTATACAGATGAAGCCAAGTGATCGTCCTTCAATGAACAAAGTCATAAATATGCTCGAAGGAGATGTTGAAAACCTACGAATGCCTAACAAACCTTTCCTAAGTGTGGAAGAGATGCCGGTAGGCCATGTTCAAGAGAATTCCAATCCAACTTGTTCTATAAAGGAGCTAACATGCACTCTGTCAGGTAGGTGACGAAAAAAAAAAAAATGGAGCCATAAGCTGGTCAAACAAATGCCCCTTGTGAAATCATACAGCAGCTAATGAATTACATAGTGTCTCCCATTTTCGTAGAAAAACATTATTGAGTACAACAAACGTTTTTACTATGTGTATCTTAAATAATTATGAATTGACAACATTAATATATTGTAACTTAACCGAGTTGAAAAAGCTCTCATCTTGCCAGTGGGGTTGTACCACAGTGGTTTTCGTGGTCCCTCCCCCACCTCTCTCTTCTCTTCACATGGCACCTGGGTTCGAAGCAATCTTGGGGAATCCAACCCAATGATTTACTCCCCCCCCCCCCCCCCTCTCGTTTGACACCACAAAAAAAAAAAAAAAAAACTCAAATTCAATGGTTATGCATTTGTGCAGTACAACCCGACCTATATTCAGGCATTAATTTAGTAGATGGGTCCAACGGAATGGAGGATATTGAAAACTGTAAGACGCGGAATGAAAATAGCCAAATGCGTGTGGGGTTAGCATTAACTGTCCGTTGACAGGCTTTCTGACATCAATAATACCAATTTGAGTGGATGGTGCTGATTTTTCTGTATCACAAAACTGATAGATATCTCCAGAACTTGTAAATCTATTTTCTGAACAACCTCTCTCTCTCTCTCTCCATCTATAGGAAGTGGAACAAGGCCCTTTACCTTGTCTTCATGGGTCTTAGTTGTAGCCTTTTTAGGTATGAACTTATTATTCAGTGAAATTTGTAGCGCTAAAGATAACTACCACTACAAGAAAAAAGGTCAATAGTGACCAATTTCCTTGTGACCGCATTAATAATGGTCACAAATACAGTAAATTTAATGACCAATAATACTACATGGTCAGTAAATTGATTAAGACATATTTTTTTAATTTTTAATGACTAAATTTTCTGATCAGTATTTAAATTAGTCACTAAAAACAACTTAAATAATAAAGTTAGTGACCAACACATATGCCAAGCTAGCCTTACCTATGTTATTTAATACATCAGTGACCAATTAACTTTTTTAAAACTTTATTTTTTGTTTTCAAAACGTGCGTGTTCTAAGCGAGAAGAGCAAAAGCATCCAAAAGAAAAAAAAGACGAGCAAGACCAAAGAGACCAGAGAGAGCGATACCATCTTCTTCGATGAGCAAGACCAGCGAGACCAGAGAGAGCTCAGGCGAGACCAGCGATACGATCTTGTTCGACGAGCAAGCTCAGAGCGATACCGTCTTCTTCGATGAGTGTTGTCCTCTTCATCTCCATTGTTTCGATTTCTAAGTTTTCTCCCAATATCATGTGAGCTTTCTATTTCTCTTTGCTTTCAATGTTAGTTTTGATTTCATTTGAGTTTGATTTGAGTACGATTGTGACTCTAGTTTTATTCTCTATTCCTTAATTCCCTAGTTCTCTAGGTTTGTTTTGATAAATAAAGGCTTTAAGCAAAACTTTTTGTCCTTAAATCAGCTAGGTTTTCTTTTGGTACTCGGGCAAAGCTTGATTTTAGGTTCAATTTTGATTTCAGTTCTGATTATTGCATTTTTTTTTATCTACCTGTTTGTTGTGAATTTTAGTTTGTGGACATGTTCTGATATAAACAATGCTTGTCCTGATTAGATTGTTATATATTGTGTTGAATTTCACAATCCATTGATTTTCTGACCAATTTTGTTTGCTTTAGGCTAGTTTCATACACCTACATGTAAGACCATGAAACCTAGATTTAGACTAATCACCACTACTTTCTTTTTGAGCAATTAGTATATTTAGAGTTTGATGTAGGTTCAAGAAGCAGCAAGAAAAGGCATGGACAGACACTAGATATTGAGCTATCAAAGAAGAGACGTTCTGGTAATGTAGTTGAAATTGATATTCCTGAGCATATTAAGAGAGTTGTAGGAAACAATTGTCAAAGCTACATCACGAATTTAGGGTGCATAGTTCGAAGGAATGCTTCATTACAAGTTGATAGTTGGAAAAAAAATTGAAAGGAAAGATGTTACATTGATGTTGGGTCGGTCTTGGCAAACACTTGTTATATTTATTTTAGATTTTTTAGATATTGTCTTTGCACAAAGTAAAGTGTTCATACTTTTCTTTCTTTGATATGGTATAATGAGTACTATACTTTAAAATTTTAGGAGAAATTCAATTTGAGCAATGAACCTTATGTGAATATGGCTATTAAGGATCACATGAAGAGAAGATACTACTCTTGGCGTTACAATTTGCATAAGAAATTTCTAGAGTATGGATCTGTAACATCCCACATCGACCAACGGAGAGGGGGTGATGTGCCTTATATGTACATGCTCGCCTCCATCTAGGACGAGGCCTTTTGGGAGCTCATTGGCTTCAGAGTCATGGGAACTCCGAAGTTAAGCGAGTTGGGGCTAGAGCAATCACAAGATGGGTGACCCACTGGGAAGTTGCTCGTGAGTTCTCAGAAACAAACCTGAAGGCAGAGAGGGAGGCCCAAAGCGGACAATATCATGCTACGGCGGAGCCGATCCAGGGATGTGACAGGATCTAGAGGAGGAGGCACTTGAGCATCGACCTCAAACAGTGTTAGAGGATGATTGGAACTATCTAGTTCAATTATGGAAAAAAGATGAGTGGAAGGTGAGACACTATCTAGTTCCTTTTCATTTCGATATTGTGTATAGCATGAGTTCATTTTTTGTAGTCTATTACTTTTCTGGAACTTAGAAAGAAATTGGATTCATTTTTTGCAGAAAAGTAGTGCAAAAAATAAGGAAAACATAAAGAATTGAAGATCACACATTGTGCTGGGACAAAGGCCTTTAGTCGTATTAGATATGAAAATGTAAGCTTCATTTGACCCTTACAATCTTCTTACATTGAAATTTTTTGAAGTTATAATTTATGAAACTTGTAAATAACATGATGGTGCTCTATGACTACATGAAATAGAGAAATTCTGAAATTGGAGAAGAACCCAGCCGTATCGACTTGTTTCAGCTCACTCGATTTAGCACAAAGAAAACAACATGGTTGGCGAAGATGCCAAGAATGCTTTTGTAAGTCTTTATTGCTTTTGAGCTTTTTCAGATCCTTTGAGCTTATTGTACATAAACATGATGTATATGTTATGTGTAGGATGAGATGAAGAAGCTGAAGAACTTGACACAAACAGATGAGGAATCTATTGAATTGATGTCTGATGATGAAATATATGACTTCAGTTCTTTCTAAGCTGGACAATGCAGTCATGCAACAGTTGAGGAGGCTAAAAAGAGGGCAGATGAGTCAACTAAAAGGGCTGATGATGCAGAGAAACAATGTATGCTTCTAGTAAATGAGTTATTTGAAATGAAGGAGAATTCCAATGCACAAAAGTATCAGTTAGAAGGTTTATTGACAAGGCAAAATGAGACAGATGCACTAGTAAAAAGATTGCTAGTGATGAATCTTATGTTATTTGTTTTTGGGAATCACTTGACATTTAGGTTGAACTTAAATATGTAGCATTTTGTTTTTGAGATATCTTGTGAATTTGTTGGAAGAATGTTAGATATATGGATTGCTTTTGAATGCAATGAATTATTTGATGCTATAAATTTTATCTACAGCACTGTTTAAAAGAAATTAATTGTGATTTCATATTGTAATACAATAAATAAAGAACATGGAGAGGTAAACCTAATTAGTTACCAATTTTTTGATATACAGTAGTGACCAAGCAAGTAGGTCACTAATGTGGGCACGTGACCTAGTTTCAGTGACCAACATGCATGTTTTGGTGACCAATTTGTAAGCCCTTTAGTGACCAAAGTTGTGGTCCCTAATAGCGTTTTTATTAGTGACCAAACAGGGATAGCCACTAATTCTTTGTGTTGTAGTGACCAATAGTTGACATTGGCCACTAATTAGAATTTGTGACGAGCTTCTAGTGACCACCCAGTGACCACCAATATTTGGACATTGATTGCATTCAGTGACCAAAAGGGTAGTTTCTGTGACGAAGTGGGTGGCCACTAATACCTGTTTTTCTTGTAGTGTACAGATGTGCTCTTTCTTCCTGCGGCAACATCCACTACATAAGCTACCATTTTCGACTAAACCGTGACCCAGAATACTGCGGGGACTCGAGGTATACGTTGCACTGCGACAGCAACGTTACGGTATTGCGCCTAGATTCTGGAAAATACTTGGTGCTGGCCCTCAACTACGATTACACATATATCCGAGTCGTAGATCCTAGCCTTGAAAAGAACAATTGCTCCTCCATTCCTCGTTATCCTTTAGCCTACTCTAACTTCTGTCTGGGGGATCTGTATTACCCGTCAAGTCAGTCTGTAACTTTTTTCAAGTGTGCAAATCCAGTGAAATCATCTCTCAACGTAGTGACTGCTCCATGCATTAATAATATGAGAAGGACAAGTTATGTCAAGGTTCACGATACAACGACGTCGGATCTGAAGGACGGGTGCAGTATAGAGTGGACGACTATGAGTGAATCCTTGGACAAGGAAAATTACCAAGATGTTTCTTACAGATACATACACAACGCTTTGACACATGGCTTTTTGCTTTATTATCATAGCTTAGGTGTTGCCTTTGTTGAATGTGGTCCACACCAATGGCTCCCACTTGGTTATAAGTGTAATACAGGTACGTCTTTATTTTTAGTCATATATATGTGTATACATGTATATATATCGAAAGCTTCAATTGAGGGGTTCTTAAATAAGGAATACCCTTATGGGCTCATACTATGTATTGTATTTTAAAAATTGGAATGGTCTATCTTTTAGATATGCCTTTAAAGATCTTCTCAGCAAAAAATCACTTGAATCTGAAACTATTAGACCACTCAATTAATGGTTGCCATTTTTCTTGAAGCACTATGTTCGTTTATAAATGACAAACTAAATTTTGTCATGGTACATAAATGTGTTGTAAATGCATGAGTTGGTGGATGACCACCATACCTCTTAGCATTCACCTTTTTTAATTCTATGTAACCTATACACTAAATACCATAGTTATGGGCTTGTAACTTATGAGTTGTTAATGTCTTCTTACCATTGTAAGCCTATAAATAAGAGGTCTTATCAAGATGAGAAATATAAGTTAGATTGAACAATTTCTATTGTCTTCCTCTACTTTCCAATTCTCTCTACAATTTTCCCTTAGTTTTATAACACGTTATCAGCACGACATTGCTCTTGGTATGTTTTCTTTCTCTGAATTTTCTTTCTTTTTATATGAGCTAGAGTCATCACATGGTATAGAGTTTCTTTGTACTCACCATCAGACTTCATCATGCTCGTTTAAGAAAAAAAAAATCCTTATTCTTATTGCACATGAATATAGTGCCATGTTTTTTTTTATTTGTTTGTTTATTTGATCTTAAGTATGATCTTAATTATTATAATGAGTTTGTATTATACAAAAGATCAGGGCCCAAAGTTCCTCGATCCTCATCATATAACTTGATTAGGACATAGAGCCCTTTCATTGAATCAAAACCTGAAGTTCTTTGATTCCAAATAATTGAGGTTGTGAAGTTCCATGAATTTAAAGAGCACATAAGGACATGAAACTCCTTGATTTTGTATGAATCAAAATCAGAATTCCATGAGGTCTACATATGTCAAGAACCCGAACCAGAAGTTTCGAATGCATATACATCGATTTGAGTATGAAGTTCAAAGCACAACTACTAATTCAATTTATTTAGATCTACGTATTCGAACTTGAAGTTTCGAATATATGTTGATATGAACCTGAAATTCATAGTTTATCATGGATCTTAATACTATATATGCACCTGAAGTTCATTACTTATTTGTGCCTATATGAACCTGAATTGGTTGGAAATCCAATTCTTAAACTTGTAGTTTTATCTACATATTGAATCCATATTAATATTATATTATCTTGAAATTTCATAGTCTTTAATTTATTTATTTTATTCCTCATTTATACCACTTTACTCATTTTATTTTATTTTATTTTATTTATGTTGGGTTATTAGTTAATTTCGTTTTACAATAGTAATGTAACAACCCAAACCTTAATTATTATTTAACTATTAATTTAATGAAGGAAAAGACTAAACTATCCTCGGAATATTTTATTAGGTTTTAAGTTGACTTGTTGACCGGGGAAGAATTTGGGAAAACTACTTGTACCGTTGCGTAGAGCATGACGAAACGAGTCCGTAAACACGGAGTGGACTCGAATCGAAATAGTAACGAAGAAAATACAAGCAAAATACGAAAAAGGGCAAAATTGTAATTTTGCCAAAAAAATCAGATTTTTAAAAAAATCTGATTCTTCTCTCCTTCTTCTTTGGCACGCGACTAGCCCCCTCCCTTTTATTCTTTTCTCTTCCAGCCACCTCCAAACCACCATAACCACCAACACACCCCACCCCAACCCACCTGACTGGCCAAGGAAGTAGCGCCACCACCGCAGCGACTCAGCCCAGCCCTCAGCCGCCGCTAATAGCTGGAGAACTCGCCGGAAAAAGCTTCGAAATCGCTGGTTTTTGGCAAAACTTCCCAAGCTTTGTTCTCCCTTCTCCGGCCACCAAATTGGACGAGTTAGGTATGGTTTTTCGACTGATTTTCATGCTCTAGCTGTTGGTTGGGTAGGTTTTCAGAGATTTTGAAGTTTGACAGGTTGATTTACGAGTTGAGTTACTGCCGTTTTGCGTCGCCATTTTCAGTCACTTCCGACCACTTTTTAGCCATAGTCTAAGACCCGAAGATCTTGATCCTCAATATATTTAATGAAGGACTTGAAGATCATAAATTCTATACATGTAAAGGAATGAGCCAGAAGTTACAATTTCTATACATCTAAAAAGGCAAGAAAATCCTTATATATATGTGTATGTACATATATAATTTTATGGTTCACAAAGTGAAAAGGTGATTAAATGTTAACGTGAACCACGTTGGTCAATACCAAATATTAGTTGGTTCTCTCATTGTTATGGTTTATAAATTTGAAGACACTCATAAGCTGTGTAGTCTCGTTTAGCTGTAAATCCCACTTAAGGAATGTGTTCAATTTATTGTGAACAACTTTAGCACCATGTACCTGAATGAAAAGGGATTTTGTTAATTCAGATATTGGAACCTGAAGTCCATATCATAATAATTTAAACCTGAAGTTTAAATATTGAACAAATGTGATAATTATAGAACCAAAAGTTCTAAGCGATATGAGGAAATTATTGGTGCATACTATATTATAGTTATAGTCAATTAAGGTTTACATATTCCTAAATTCATTTTCAATTAATTGGGACAAGAAGATCTCCCATATCAATACTTGTGAAATAACTATTTGTGGACTTGAAGTTCCTCATTTTTCTCAAAAGGCATAAAAGACCAGAAGTTCTTCAATCACTTTTATTGAAACCAGAAGTTTCAACTATTTATTTTACGGCAATTTAATTATTGTCTTTCTTTGGTTGTTGTATTTTATTTTTGTCAATATTTTATATGTAAGGACTAGTTCTTAAAAGGCAATCCTTATAATATAAATATTTGTGGACTTGAAGTTCCCCAATTCTTAAAACACAAATGAAGACCTGAAGCTCTTTGATTCTTTTTTCATTGGAACCAGAAGTTTCAACAATTTATTTTATTGTAATATTTTTTTGTTGTTGTATTTTACTTTTACTTGGTTCTTTTCTTTGGTTTCATTTTTATTTTATGCAAGGACTTGAAGTCCCTAAATTATTTTTATATAATAAAGACCCGAAGTCTCTTAGTTCTCAATCCATATAATATCCATATAAGGACTTGGAGTTCTGCAATTCTCAGAAAGTAAATCAAGATTTGGAGTTCTTTGACTTTCCCTAACTTGGAACCAGAAGTTCCAACAATTTATTTTATTTTATTGTTATATTCAGTTATTTGTTTTCATTTCAATAATTTATATTTAAGGACGTGAAGTTCTTCATATGACCCGAAGTTCAAATATCTTAGGACCCGAAGTTCTTATTAAGTCTAATCCAAACTATAAGTTTCGGCCACATGTGCATTAAAATAGGTAAATTCTAGAACCTGAAGTTCTAATTGTGTCAACCTCCAAATTGATATTTCAACAAGTGCATATGTATTATGAATATGGGTTGAAAAATATACATCATGTTAAGAACTTGAAGTTTCAACATTGTTTGGATTTCAGATTTTCTATATTTTTTTTATATATTATTATCGTTTTATTTTATTACCTTGAAAAATATCATATTAATACAAATTTGGACCTGAAGTTCAAAACCAAATATTCTTTTTAAATTTGATATATGTACTCGAAGCTGCAGTTCCAGATATATGTTAATATATATCCAAAGTTCATCATTTTTATTGAGATTAATATTAATATGAACTTGTAGTTCATATCCTTTAAGAACCTCCACTACTACAAAAATGGAAAAAGATGACCAGAAAAAGACGACGGCATAACATAAAACCGTGGTTGTATTTAAAGTCACGGATGAATATCTAATAATTTCAGAAAATCAAAATCAACAAAGTATGAAAAGCTCACTCCTCGATTCCCATTTTCATCAAAATCAACTGTTTCTTCAAAACTCCTGTGTAGCAAGGGTGGAACCAGACTTAGAACCTGTTGTGGGTTGTGCCCTCGTATGCCTTCAAACGGGCAAGTGCGGCTGCAAACCCATGCAGGTTCTAAGGCTGGTTCCACCCTTGCTACACAGGAGGATGTAGCAAACCCATGCTTGGCCTTGTGAGGAATCATTCTGCAAACCCATTTGCTTTCAAAAAACAATTTCTTGTGAGGAATCATTCTGCAACCCTAATTGAAAACTGAGAGTTAAAAAACGCGTAAAAAAATCCTATTTAAACAAATAACCATAAATATCCACGTCGGTTCTAATATACATAGCGACGTCATATTTGAATAATCAACGTCAGTTTAGATAAACAAGCGCCGTCATAACTACATCGGAAATCCAAAAGTCATTTGGCGGGTATTAAAAAGAGAACGACGTCGTTTTCAGAACCCCAAAGTAACCACGTCGGTTTATTAAAAATACACAGTCGTTGAATTTATAAGTACAACGTCAGTTAGAGAAAAATAGCGCCGTCATAACCACATCGGAAATCCAAAAGTCATTTGGCGCATATTAAAAATAGAACGACATCATTTTCAGAACCCCAAAGTAACCACGTCGGTTTATTAAAATACACAGTCGTTGAATTTATATGTACAACGTCAGTTTAGAGAAAAAAGCGCCGTCATAACCACATCAGAATTCCAAAAGTCTTTCGACAGTTGTGATAACCACGTCAGTTATGAATTATATACCGTCGTTATAACTAAATAATATGGCGGTTTTATAATAACAACGTCGTTGTATTGAACTCTGGGAAAATATATAAACTTTTCATCACCTGACCTAATATTCTACGGATTTCTCTTCCCGATAAAGTATCGTAGTTTCCCTCTCATTTCCCAAAAGCAGCATCATCGTCTGAATCTTCGTCTTCATCTCCAAATCACCATTTTCGTCTTCGTCTTCGTCGGAAGGAAACTTTTCTTTGCACGCCAAAGGTTTTTTCTCACTCTCTTCCCTTTTTTTACATTTCATTTGAATGCCGTAGTTGTCTGGAAACAAGATTCTGTCAAATTGAAGAAATCTTTCACTGGTTTTGATTAAATACATAAGTAGATACTCTCACGACGCCAAAAGACGACAGTTCTATCTTGTTTTCGATGATATAATGAACACACCACGACGGCCGTAATGCAAACTGCACGACGGTGGCTAAAAACCGTCATGGTGTGACAATTAATACGTCGGAAACAAGATAAAACCGTCGTCTAGTGAGAGAAGAACAATCGTTTTGTAAATTTTAAACCACGTCGGTTATTATTAATAACCGACGTAGTTTATACACATTTACGTCATGAAATAGATAAAACCGTCGTCTTATTTCCATTCATGGTCTAAGAGACTGTTTAATAGGACGTCACTTTTTTAGTGTTACCGTCGTTGTTTTGTATTATTACGTCGTTTATTTTTAATAACCGACGTTGTTTTTCCTTGGAGATTAATCAAAAATGGTTTCGAAATCTCAAAACAAGGAAGTTGAAGCGTTAAAGTCCAAATCAGGTTCAATGGCACAAGGGGATGAACCCAAAACAGTTTCAAAGGCTCAAGTGGAAGTTGAAAAATCAACTCAAAGCAAACCCTCGAAGAAAGACTCGAGCACAGCCACATTGTTGAGGAGCCAAAATCTGGCCGCGGTATCAGCACAATGAGCCGTGTTGTGAAGAGGAAAATTGAGAAGGTTAAGCCTGTGGTTGAGTTCAATAAAGATGGCAAACCACATGGCAAGGCTGCTGTTGAGATGCAGTCTTACATTGGTGTTTTGGCACGCACCAGAGTCCCTCTTGTGGACAAGAAATGGAAACAATTACCCAAGGACGTGAAGGAGCAGATTTGGGAAGCTGTTCAAATGTCCTATGTTATTGGGGATAGTTACAAGAACTTGGTCTTGTCGTCCTGCCCAAAAAATGGAAGGATTTCAAGTATAATGTAACTAAGCAATATATCCTTCCATTCGCAAATGAGAAGGAGAAATTAAAAGAAACCCCTGCGCTTTATAAGTTCATAGAGAAATCGCAATGGGATGCCTTCGTAGCTTCAAGGTTAACCCCAGATTTTGAGGCTAAGCATGCTGAGCAGAAAGAGAGGAGGGAGAAATTGGAGTACAATCATAGGTTGTCTAGAAAAGGGTATGTTGGTTTGACGGACCAATTGGTAGAAACCATGCCCGAAGTTGAAGAAATCGATCGAGCTGTTCTATGGAAGAAAGCAAGATAAGATAAAACAGGAAACATCCCTGATCCAAAGGCTGCAGAGAAGGCAAAAATAATAATAAGTCTCACTAACTCTGTTCTAAATTTGAAAAACAGAGTGTTTTATTTTGGTATAGACGTCGTTTATCTTTAAATAAGCGACGTTATAAAATGAACACCACGACGGGCTTAATTTACGGACGTTTAAAAATGAATAGGACGTCGGTTTTTGAATAAAGTAGACGTCTAGATAGAATTAATACGACGGATTAAATTATTCTATGAACTGCATTTTTGTTTTAAGTTTACTCACGCACACACTCTCCCTCTCTCTGTCTATTTCACTGAAATTTGTGGTGCACAATTTCTGGAAAAGAATGCATATTTCAATCGAGTTTTTTCACTTCTTCATTAAAACTTACGACGGTTTTATCTTATCTAGACGTTAGAATGCTTATACAACGACGGTAATTTTGTGCAACCGTATGGAATTGGACATCTACGTATGTTTGTGTAATAATCCGTCATCTTACTTTGAATACTACGACGGTCTTTGATTTATGTTTTAATCTGTTTTATTTTGAATATACGACGTATTTTTATATACCGACGTTGTAAATTATAAACAACGACGCGTATTTAGGTACAGACGTTTTAAATTAATACCACGTCAGTCATTTAAGAAAAACCGTCGTTGTTTATTATTTACAACGTCGGTATATTTATCTGTTTTACACCCTTCCCAGTTTCTAACAATCTCTCTTTTTCTCTTTTAGGATGATTTGCAAAAGCAAGTCTCCGAAGGCACTCTGACTGTCTCCGGGACCAATGATATCTTGACTCTGGCTTTGGGAACCCCCGAGCATGGTGGGAGAGTCAGAGGAGCTGGTGTCCTGGCGTTACCCCAACTCAGTTCTTCAATTTGTCGAAACAGGAGAGAGTGAAATTTGGTGACAAATTGAAGGAAAGTGTGAGGGAGGCAGTCAGAGAAGAGACCTTGAGGATTGAGGCGAAGTCAAGGGAAACTATAATGGAAGCAGTTGAGAGAGAGAGGGAGGCTATGTTGGCATATTTCCGTCAACTTTACCCCAATTTTGATCCCAGCCAGATGCTCAAAACCCCAATTTCTCCAATTCCTCCGATTACTTTACCCCCTCAAGGTCAAAGCCCAAAAAATCCAATGTCTGATAAGGCAAGCTGCTCTGGGCCACTGGTATCAGACCCCTAGCTTTGGAATTAGAAGATCCGAAGCCTGAAGCTGATACCTGCTGGAAAAGAGAAAGAGGACACGGTAAAATCCCTGCTATTTTCTATTTCTGCTTTTTAAAATTTAAATAGACGTCGCTCCTTTTAATAGCCGACGTTAAAAGTTAAAATAACGAAGGTATATACGTCTGTTTCTTACAAGACACGTCGTGTTTTCGTTAAATACCACGACGCTTTTACTTGTTTTGCAAATTATTAGACATTAAAAATAACGACAGTGTTTTCTGCGTCGTCTAACTCTTTTATAAACCGTCGTCTATTTCATGATTTCATTAACTGTATTTATATTAGACGACCTTTCTATAGTATAGCGACGTTATAAATTCAATACAACGACGGTTATCTATTTACCGACGTGTATAACCTTTCCCTCCGTCAGGATTTACTAGAAACCGTCGTTTATATTATATACCACGTCTGTTTTTTGAGTTTAGTTAGAGTCGTTTATTTTAGTTCACACACAAACTAACTTATATTTATTTATTTATTTCTTGTAACAGGATCTCTCAAAGCTAGACATGCCACCTCCTTTGTTAGCCTTATGCCAACATGTCCAGACCAAGTTGTTGTCTGTTAAGGAGGTTGTGGCAATTCACATGCCCAAGGAGGTGTTTGGCGTTGAGCATGATACCTTCCTCTTACCTGAAGATATTTTGCAGTTTGATTCCATGGTTGAGATTGGAACCACAGTGATATCAGTATACATGAGGTAATTCTCCCTAATCCCATTTTGTTTTACATTTTCCTTTCTTTTAAATTAAAATCTCATTTAATTGACTTTCATATATTTAGGTTCCTATTTGACTATTTAAAAATGGCAAATATGGTAAACCTTGTTGGCTTCGTGGACCCTGGGCTAGTGAGCTTTGGAGCTGGATCAATATCAGACGGAATAAAAAACCTGTCAAACCGCCTGAATAGCAGATGGGAATCAATTTTTCTTGGTCCCTTATAATCCAGGGTTAGTACCATTTAAAGTATTTTCCTGAGCTTCTAATATTTTTCTTTGTAGTACTATTTAACCTATATGAATCATTATGTGCAGGGGTCATTGGGTGATGGTAATTGTGAGACCAGCAACGAGACCGCCTATTACATGAATTCACTGCCAAAACGCATGGTTGACGACGACATGAAAAATATAGTGAATACGTAAGTTGATTTCTTCTGATTTAAGATTTTTCCTATAAATTATTTAAATAAACGACTATTTTTAATAATACCGACGTTATAATTAAAATATAATGACGGTAAGTTATTACCGACGTGTTAATTTAACTACCACGTCAGTATTTTCTTTAAAACGTCTTTTTAATTTAACTACCACGTCGTTTGGGTTTTATTTAAGAACGTTTTAATTTTTTTGCTCAATTTTTTGTCATACGACGTTTTACTCTTACCGACGTTATAACGTTACAAAACGACGGTTAGTTTTTACCGCCGTTTTAAACAAAATATCACGTCTTGGTTTAAAAAACTCCGTCGTTTTGACTGATTTACCACGACGGTTACTATTTGTATTTAAATTTTTTGTTTTGTCATTAACACCCTTTGTTTTCTTGTAACAGGTCAATTAAAATGTTTAACATTCATATACATAAAAATTCACGTAAACAGCAGGCCATTTGGAAAAATCTACACGGCACTCCTGAACAACCAACAAGTGTAGAGTGTGGCTATTACGTGATGCGATTCATTAGAGATATAATTCATGATCCAGACCTAAATTTCGAGAAGAAGGTAAAAACGCAACATTTTAGATATACTTTCTTTATTTTACTACGTCATATTGTTGTTTAAAACCGTCGTTTGTATCTTTATAACACGTCGGTTTTTTGTTTATTTTGCAGTTTGATAAGAAAAAAGATAAAGTTCAGTATAAACAAGAGGATATTGACGAAGTTATGCATGAATGGGCAGAATTCGTGAACAACCAATTACCGAAGGATAATTGATGTACATAAATATTTATGAACAATGTTTAGGTTTAATTTAGTTTATTTAAAATGTACATAAATATTTTGTTGTAATCAAGCGAACAAAAATAAAAAAAATTAAATTTTGTTTTAAAACTTGTTTAGTTCCCAAACACCGACGTCTGATTCTAATTTACACGTCTCATACGTGTACACAATGGTCGTCTTGCAGTAACTGGAAATATAACATCGACGACAATTCTTAAAAACGACATGTAATAGCCATAACAACGACGGTTTATAATTAATTCATCTTAAAAAATGAATTTTGTACTTATATACTACGTCGGTTCGTATAACCTTATTGACGTCTTAATAATATACAAAGGCGGATACTCTTAAATATCCGCCTTTGTATATTTAAACAACGTCGGTTATATACACTAAAATGACGTGTAATAGTCATAACAACGACGGTTAATAATTAATTCATCCTGTATAAATGAATTTTACTCATGTACTACGTCGGTTCGTATAACCTTATCGACGTCTTAATAATATACAAAGGCGGATACTCTTAAATATCCGCCTTTGTATATTTAAACAACGTCGGTTATATACACTAAAATGACGTGTAATAGTCATAACAACGACGGTTTATAATTAATTCATCCTGTATAAATGAATTTGTACTCATATACTACGTCGGTTCGTATAACCTTATCGACGTCTAAATATTATACAAAGACGGATATTCTTAAATATCCGCCTTTGTATATTTAAACAACGTCGGTTATAAAAAGACGTCGTTTTATATTAATTTCGACGTCAGTTTATTATGTTTAACGTCGTTGTAAATGGATACAACGTCGGATAGGTCATTTTTAATTTAATTTTTATTGACTTTTATATTTTATTTAATTCCATATTAAATTCAAAACTAAATCCAAAAATTAAACTGAAAACTACCAAGCATTGGAATATTGTCTCTATCCTAAAGCTTTAAAAAATATAATTTTGGAAATATTTTTTTATTGTATTTAATTACTAATATTAATAATATATTCAAAACAAAATCCGAAAAATATACCGGCAAATTCTATGCACTGATTGAGACAATATCTTGCCCGTTAAGGCCTGAAAAATGTAATTTTAGTTTTCAAAGTTCGAATGATAACAAAATTCAAACAAATTTAGAGACAAAGCATGGTACTCCTTATACTTTACATAACAGAACCCTAAGGTTTATGTGATCCATTGGTGCCCATGAATTCAAAATTATGAAATCCATATTTTAGCCTACTATTGTAGAAGGCAATGTTGTAAGGAATCCATAGCAATTTTCAGGTCATTTTTCTCGTACTTGTGTATTTTTTTAAAATTATTTTAAAATTTAGGGTTTAGGGTTTTTTGAAACGACGCGGTTTTCTCCCACTGTTTTTGGTCAACTACATTAACAAAGACTAATTGAATTGGGTTTACGATGTCGGTTATTAAATAGCGACGTCCTTTATGTTTACAACGTCGGTATTTTATAAAAACCGCCGTTGTAAGTAATAATTAGACGTCCGTGTAAGTGTTGACCGTCGTCGTTGAAAAACGCGGTACTTTAAAATTTTTGTCCGCGACCTAAAATTTTCAGAATTTCCCTTTAACCCTCAAATAGTTCATTCTCTCTCTTCAACATAAGTTTGTCTGAAAGTTTTCGTTCTCCAGCTCTCTCTCAATATCGATGTAAGTACAACTCTAGTCCCTTTAATCCTAATTCTCTCAGCTCTCTCTCAAGCTTTTGTTATATTCTCTCAGCTCTCTCTCAAAGCATTGGGTACGTAGATTCTCCAAGATCTCTCTCAAAGCATTGTGTACGTAGATTCTCCATGATCTCTCATTGGGTACGCAGATTCTCCAAGCTCTCTCTCAAGCAGTTGTTATATTCTCGCAGCTCTCTCTCAATATCCATGTAAGTACAACCCTAATCTCTTCTTAAATCCATAAATGTTTAAGTTGGTAGCTATATTAGGGTTTTGGTGTTTGCAATCTTGTAATAATTGCTCTCTGTTTGGGTTCTTTTATGTTTGTTTGGCCATGGGTTCTTGGAAAAGCAATGGGGATGGGAGATTTAAGTTTTTTTTTTTTTTAACTACGACGACGGTTGAAGGATCAAACCGTCGTCCAAATGTTTATTATACGTCGGTTGTTTATTTACTCCCGTCGTCTGAGTTTTAAGCCGCAACTGGTAGCCTAAACGACTTTTTCTCCATTAAACGTCGTCTTTAGGCTACCATAACACCGTTCAAATTTCTGGGTTTGGGTATCTTAATGACGACGGTGACTATAGATGCCGTCGTCTGAATGTATATTAAACGACGATTATTTTTTTAAACCGTCGTCTTGTACATGTTTTATATTTAATTTTCATTTTGTTCTCTGCTATTTGAATGAGGTAGTGTTTCATTGCTGGTCTTTCCACTTTAATATATATATATATATTTATATGAATTTGATAGAGTGTGAGATGGATAAGTCATGGATGCATTCGGATAGAAGATCGAAGGCATATGAGTTAGGGGTGGAAGGATTTTTGAATTTTGCGTTAGAAAATCTTGGAAATACAACTGAGATTCGTTGTCCATGTGTTAAATGTGGGAATATTCGATTGTTTGGGGTTGGAATTATAAGGGAACACTTATACTTTAATGGAATTGACCAAAGCTATAAGATTTGGACATGGCACGGAGAACCTTGGGAATGGACTACCAATACTAGTAGAAATGTGGAAGAAGATGAGCAAAGTAGGTTCAGTTATGTTTCTGAAGAATTAGGCATGGATGATAATGATTTTGCTAATATTGGATCTGATCCTTATGAGTTTGCCAATTGGATCTGATCCTTATATGTCTCATCCAGCTGATTCCCCGTCTTGGAAACTTGTTGATGAAAAATGGCCCGACTTTGGTAATGAGCCAAGAAACTTGAGATTGGCTCTCTCATCTGATGGATTCAATCCCCATAGTTCTTTAAGTAGCAGATACAGTTGTTGGCCAGTTATGTTAGTTACATATAATCTCCCACCATGGCTATGCATGAAGCGGAAGTTCATGATGTTGACTATACTGATTTCCGGTCCTAAACAGCCCGGAAATGATATAGACGTCTACTTAGAGCCTTTGATTGATGGGATTAGAGGAGTGTATGATGCCCACATAGGAGAATACTTTACACTCAGAGCTGCATTACTGTGGACAATTAATGATTTTCCCGCTTATGGAAACTTATCTGGTTGTGTTGTTAAAGGATATAAAGCTTGTCCAATATGCGGCAATGATACACCTAGTCACAGGTTAAAAAATGGCCACAAAATTTGTTACATTGGGCATAGAAAGTGGTTACCAATCAATCATCCATATAGGAGGCAACGTGCAGCTTTTAATGGGAAACCTGAATATGGCATGCCTCCCGAGCCATTAACAGGAGAAGAAGTGCTGCATATGGTTGAAGATATTAATTACATATGGGGCTCGAAAAATGGGGGAAGTGTTGGTGAGAATGATGGTGACAGAGTTTGTTGGAAGAAGAAATCAAAATTCTTTGATCTCGAGTATTGGAAATACCTCCCTGTGAGGCATGCCTTAGATGTTATGCACATTGAGAAGAATGTTTGCGATAGTATCATTGGTACATTGCTAGAGATCCCTGGAAAAAATAAAGATGGGATTGCTGCTCGGTTAGACTTATTGAACATGGGGGTAAAAATTGATTTGCAACCCGAGTATGGAGAAAGACATACTCGCTTGCCTCCAGGGCCTTGGAATTTGTCAAGAGCAAAGAAGAGAGCAGTTTGCAATTCTTTTTATGGTATGAAGGTTCCTGAAGGTTATTCTTCAAATATAAAAAATCTTGTATCTTTAAAAGATTCAAGACTTCTTGGCCTTAAATCTCATGATTGTCATACCTTGATGCAACAATTGCTCCCTGTGGCAATTCGTTCTGTTTTGGAGAAGCCTGCAAGGTATGCAATAACTCGATTGTGCTTCTTCTTCAATGCTATATGTGCAAAGACGGTAGATGTTTCCAAGCTAGATAAGTTGGAAGAAGATGTAGTAGTTACTTTGTGTTTGCTTGAGAAGTAGTTTCCCCCTTCATTCTTTGATATCATGGTTCATCTAGTAGTACATCTTGTCAGAGAAGTTCGTCTATGTGGGCCAGGATATTTTAGATGGATGTATCCGTTTGAAAGATATATGAAAGTGCTAAAGGGGTATGTTCAGAATCGTACTCGTTCCGAAGGTTGCAAATCTGAGCGGTATATAGCTGAAGAAGCTGGAGAGTTTTGTACTGAGCATTTATCTGATGTTAGTACAGTTGGAGTGCCTTCAAGCCAGAATATGGGAGTTTCAAAGCCATTATCAGGTTGCACAGTGAGCTTAGTTGATATGGACTTGTTGAACCAGGCACATCTATATGTCTTGGAGAATACGGAGGAAGTCCTACCTTATATCGAGTACGTATGAGTTTAATTTTTCATATATATGTAGCCATTTTAAATATTATTACGCCTTATGTTTATCTTATATATAAGGGACCGTAATGCGTGTTTTTTTTCGTGTCAATTGTAGGGAACATATGATCCAAATCAAGACCACTTATCCGAAATTTAGAAAGAGAACAAAGTGGCTACAAGATAAGCACAATAGCACTTTCATTCAATGGCTACGTTTTAAGGTATATATGTTATTGAATGACATATTGAACTTATTTTAATTTTCTTTCTTTCTATATATATGTTAGATTGAAATAAGATATATGTTTAATTTGCAGGTTCAAAGTGAATTTAATGGGGAAGATTATAATGGCATATCAGAAAATTTGAGGTGGTTAGCAGCTGGTCCAAGCATGGTAGTGCCATCATATAGGAGCTATCTTCTTAATGGTGTCAAATTTAGCACCAAGGCACAAGATGATGTGCGAACTGTCCAAAATAGTGGAGTTTATTTACTTGCACATACTATGCAAGTTGCTAGTGCCAAGGATAAAAACCCTATTGTCTCCAATATGGGTTTTTATGGGGTTATTCAAGAAATTTGGGATCTTGACTACCAAAAGTTTAGAATCCCAGTCTTGAGGTGTGATTGGATAGATAACACTTTGGGCCTTGTAGTCGACGAACTTGGATTTACCCTTGTAGATCTGAGTAAAATTGGACATAGGAATGACCAATTTGTTATGGCTTCTCAAGTCAAACAAGTATTTTATGTTGACGACCCAATGCATCGTGGTTGGTCGGTAGTGTTATCAATGCCTAATAGAGAATATAATGATGTTATTGGTGATGATGTGCTAGGTGATATTAGAATTGAGTGTGAGCCATTTTCTAGAGGGATACCAAATGTTGACACATTTGATGACCTAGTGGGTGAGTTTGGGAGTGAGAATATTAGAGATGGGTGTGAAGATATATGGATTGATTGATTGTTGTAATGTATGACATTAGTTATGCAGTTAATTGTATGACATTAATTCATAGCTCTGTATATCATTTTAATTCCGATCACATTTTCATTCTGCAAGCTTTGGGCACGACAAATCAAAAATTAAAAATAATCGGTTAAAGCTGAAAATACGACGGTCAAGTTACAAAAATCGCAAAAAGAGACGTCTAAAAAACAACCAACGTCGGGTTTTCACAACCGACGTGGCATGACAACGCAAAATTGAAATAAAAACCGCCATTTGAAAAAGAAAACACGTCGGTTAATTATAATTCATTTCAAGATGGTTAATACTGTTGTTTGTACGTCAGTTCAAGTAAATATATGCCATGTTATATGTTTTAGACGTCAGTTTTTTTATTTAGAGAACGTAGTATTTATTAACCACGGCGGTTTCTAAGTTTGACACGTCGGTTTTGTTTGATTTAGAGACGTTGATAAAACTATTTACGTCGGTTTTGTAGTTGTTTTTGACATTTAAAATTATTTAAACATCCGTGTTTTACTAAAACCGTCGTCTATTATAGTCGAAAGGTCTCTTTTTACGCTTTTATGTATCAAATCGACGTCGGTTTTAGTTTTTTTATGACGTGTAATATATTAACCACGTTGTTTTTTTTGTGTTCAAGCCGTCAAAATAATTTTCAATGTCTGTGGTGACCTAAAGGGTCGTGGTTATTATTGTTTTTACGTCAGTTCAAGTAAATATATGCCATGTTATATGTTTTAGACGTCATGCTTTTTATTTAGTGAACGTAGTATTTATTAACCACGACGGTTTCTAAGTTTTACACGTCGGTTTTGTTTGATCTAGAGACGTTGATAAACATATTTACGTCGGTTTTGTAGTTGTTTTTGACATTTAACATTATTTAAATGTTTGTTTTTTTACTAACACCGTTGTCTATTATAGTCGAAATGTCTCTTTTTATGCTTTTATGTATCAAATCGACGTCGGTTTTAGTTTTTTTATGACGTGTAATATATTAACCACGTCGTTTTTTTTGTGTTCAAGCCGTCAAAATAATTTTCAACGTTTGTGGTAACCTAAAGGGTCGTGGTTATTGTTGTTTTTACGTCAGTTCAAGTAAATATATGCCATGTTATATGTTTTAGACGTCAGATTTTTCATTTAGTGAACGTAGTATTTATTAACCACGACGGTTTCTAAGTTTTACACGTCGGTTTTGTTTGATTTAGAGACGTTGATAAATATATTTACGTCGGTTTTGTAGTTGTTTTTGACATTTAACATTATTTAAACGTCTGTGTTTTACTAAAACCGTCGTCTATTATAGTCGAAAGGTCTCTTTTTATGCTTTTATGTATGAAATCTACGTCGGTTTTAGTTTTTTACTGACGTGTACTATATTAACCACGTCGGTTATTTGCCGTTGATATTTCATGTGTGAAAAGACGGCGGTCGATTTCCGTCGGTTGTAAACCATGATACACGACGGTGGATTCCCGTCGTCTATTTCGTTTTTTGTAGTAGTGTGCAGTTCTGGTATAAATATATAAGATGTTAATTGAACCTGAAGTTCAGAATCAAACGTTGTTTCTTTTATCTTTATCATGTTTTCCACAATGGAATCAAAATATTGTAACCAAATTCTAATTGGAACTTTCAAGTTCCTTGGTTCTTAATTTTACTTATTATTTTTTGAACTTGTATTTCAAAGCACAAAATGAAAAAGATAAGACCATTCCGGAAGAATGGCATGCAAAAAATCGTTCCATAAGAACGACATGTTTTATGTACAAAAAGAGTGTTCCAGAAGAACGACTTGCATTATGTACAAAATATCATTCTAGAAGAATGACTTGGTTTATATACAAAAGACCATTCTAGAGGAAAGGCTTGAATCATCCTGATATGTATCTATTTCTAAATGATTAAATACAATGCAAATTGTGAAGATTGCAAGTTGAATACATTGATAATACACTGAATAGATTAAAGTCCCAAAAGGACAACCCATTAACATGTCAATATCAATATTATGCACGACGAATGCATTAACGTTCTTGAAGGACAATACTTATGACATGAAATAAGGTCCCCGAAGGACAATACTTATGACATTCTTGGTATTATTTTGATGAGACCAAAATTCCCGTCGTTAGGGGGAGATTTGGTTGTTCCTGAAAGAACAAAGAACGACGTGAATGATTATGAAATATATTTATTATTGTCTCATCAAACAAATTGGTATAAAAGATAAATGCCAGAAGCATATTCAAACACAAAAAGGATTGTAAGTCAAATGACCATAAGCAAATACAGACACAAAGTTTGTGAATACTAATAACCAATTTGTTGCATGCCTGAAGCATGACAGATTTATAGATTGCAAAAATTGAACTCCCCATAAAAGCTGTGGGATGCCTGAAGCATGACAGATCTATAGGTTCCAAAGACTTAATTCCTCATAAGAGGAGATTAATTGCCAAGTTTAAGCCCTACTCAAAATAACACTCTAGAAGAGGTTATGATCCACATTCTATAAATTATACGTCTTAAAAGAGATATTTGTCCATGAAGTGACAATGAAAGCCTCTGAAGTGGCACTGGTACCATAAATAATGAAAGCAATGAGATGCTTATAAATTATGCATGCGCATGCACATGAGAATTGTGGGATCATGAATTGATGATATATTGGTTTATAGTACGTACTAAAGTTATCAAGGGCTATACATGATGATATTGCACCACTTGTTATAATTGTCGACAAATGTAAATAAAGATTGGCCAACTGGAAGAGATAGTCTAGTAAAGTTGAATATTTCCGAAAAAAGTGCAATTATTGAACCTATAGTTAAAACACCAAAAGGATATAAAAATGTATATGTTACAAATTGGTGTTTGAGATGAAGTGAAATAAATCACTTGATGATATGGCACAACGTTTCCCAATAAAGACATGAGATTATGATGGTAAACATATGCAGCTATGTTATGCATTTTTATGAAAAATTTATGTGTAAAAATTCCCGAAGGATTCAGAATGCCTGAAGCAAATGATTTAAAATATGATGGCTTGTAATGATCCTTGTGTGGATTAAAGTATTGTGGAAGAATATGGTATAATCGTCTTAATGAATATCTATTACAAAAGGGATATATAAATAATTTGAAAATGAGTTTACCATCATTGCAGTATATATATGAAGAATTTTGTTAGAACTCTTGAAGAGTTTACAAAGGCTTCCCCTGATTTAATAAAGGAATTTGAGATGAAAAATCTAAAAAGATTATGAAGTTAAGCATATCGCCAAAAGCGATCTTTTGAAGAATACATAGGAATAAATTTTGAGAGATTTGAAATGTCATACATTATATAAATTATTGAAGGAAAATTTCTAAAGAAGTTAAGGAGCCCGAAGCTCAATGTATGTATTCAAATATCATGAAATGAAAGTGATCTAATTGCCTCAGTGAGTAGTTTGATTGAATTATGAGTTCAAGATCAAGTTCAATATCGCTGCAACGTATTCAAATTTTTAAAGAAGTTATCAGAATATTTAGGTCTCTTGAAGAGCCTATGACATGCTAGCATAGTATACAAAAAATTTATATGAATAGCTTATTACATCATTCAATTTTATACTCTTGTCCTCGTAACAGTAACGTATGAGTTTGCTTATATTACTATGATATTATAGAATATGATGTTATTTTAAGAATTGTTAATGTGAAAGGATTTGTGAAAATAGTCTAGATATTTTTAGTATTACTCTAACCTCAACAGGGATTCAAAGGAATGACACACATACATCCTCCAGTGATGATATTGAAGAAGTTTTTATACAAAGCATTACCAAAGCTTGCTTTGTCGGAGGAAAATGAGATATCAATATCATTTGTGTTTGTATCTTCAAATAATTCAAGTTTGTCCTCATTAGGGGGAGTAATTCATCAGAGGGAGGATTCAACAATTTTCTACATATAGGACATATGCGCGTTGTACTCTTTTCCCTTGGACTAGGTTTTGTCCCACTGGGTTTTTCCTATCAAGGTTTTAACGAGGCAACATAAGCACGTCCAACACCATATCAATGATCCAGAAGAATGTTGCACTCTTTTTCTCTTTGCTTAGGTTTTGTCCCACTGGGTTTTCCTAGCAAGGTTTTTAATGAGGCAACTATGTCAATTGTATGGTGGACATCCAAGGGGGAGTGTTATAAATGCATGAGTTGGTGGATGACCACCATACCTCTTAGCATTCACCCTTTCTAATTCTATGTAACCTATACACTAAATACCATAGTTATGGGCTTGTAACTTATGAGTTGTTAATGTCTTCTTACCATTGTAAGCCTATAAATAAGAGGTCTTATCAAGATGAGAAATATAAGTTGATTGAACAATTTCTATTGTCTTCCTCTACTTTCCAATTCTCACTACAATTTTCCCTTAGTTTTATAACAAAATGTGATTTTTCTACTATTATATGTATATATTACGGTTGTTATGTGGCAAAGTTACAACTGTGCTAGTTTTGTTTTTCTTTGTTATTGACGGTAAATGATCTTTCTTAAAGTGTTTTGTTTTTGTTTTCGTATTAAAAAAAGGGAACAAAGTCTTTTGTTTGTCTTTTTTAACTTTTGTTGGTAACAGCTTCTATTTCTTTAATTATTCAACACTGTATTTTTTTTATTTTACTTTATTCTTTTCCCAAACATATAGTCAAAAGTCTTTGATTGGTTTTGTCGACTTTTGTCTTACTGCTTGCAGGTGATCCATGTCGATCTCTCTTCCAGCAGTTGAAGACGGGTAGTTCTGGCTTGATCTCACTCTTGCTCGTTTTGGGTTCGTGGGAGAACGAAGAGACAAGTGAGAAAAAATTTTGTCTGGAGAGAGAAAAGAGAAGAAGAAAACAAAAAAGAAGTTGGGTTTGGTGCGTGGAACGAGGAAGGAAAGGGAAAAGAAAACAAAAAAAATATAATGATGATAAAACAAGAGGGAGAAGGCAGTTGATGTTGGGAAACCGCAGGCAACCATTGGGTTCCATCATGGCACGTTGTCATTTTGCACGCGGGAAGAGGAGAGGTGCCCTATAATTACAAATCTGATTTTTTGGGTTGGGTTTTAATTATTCGGCCCATTTCGGCGCCTGTTCATAGCCCTAATAATTAAGGGGGCTAATGTTGAGGCCCAAAAAAGTCCATGGCTAGGCCCAAACGAATTTCTAGCCCAATACGATATTTTATGAAGAAAAGTCACATGTCAGAGAGTACACGAAGGCCCGTCCTGTACAAACCACAGTCAATGTGCCATGCTAAATAAATAATTTATCATGCCAAAAACTGAGATAATTTTATGAAATGCAAGTCCATGCTAAGGTAAGTACCATGCCCCTTTTCGAGAGCAATAAAAATAGAGCATGCCAAGCGACACGCCATGTCAAGCAGGAAATTATTACGCCCAACCATGCTACAAGCTTAAGTGGGCCCAAGCCACTTGAATGCCCGGGGCTTGCTTGAGTGGGTTGTGGCATGGATGGTAATAAATTGTCATGGGGCCCATTGATGGGCCAAGAAATGAGGATCCTGGGTTGCTTAGGAGCCTCAGGACTCAAGCCCATTTCTTAGGCCCAAACATGTGGGTAAGTGCAAAAGAGAAAATAGCCCATTACCTTAGATAGCCCACGAAGCCCAAATATTTGGTGAACTTAGCCCACTTATTGGATGACTTTCTATATTAAAAGACCCATAATTTGAATAAAGGGGATCCAAGGCCCTCAGCACTTGGCTGAAGAAGAGACCCACGAAGAAGCCAGGGGATCCACCCTAAATTTCGTGTTTTACTTGCCCATCTCCCCCATTTTCCCTCTTCTGGCAGATTGTCAACACTTGAGAGAGACTTTATCAAGCTGCTGGAAGATACTTAAGCCACCCATTCTCTTCTTTTACCACATTCTCAACCAAAATCTTGCAAATCATTCCTCTCCTACCTTAATACCCCCCTTCCTTACCTTAGAGGCACTTAGATTTCTCTTTAGTACTAAACTCATGACAATTTTGCTTCCATGCCACAAGTCACTCATGTCAAGCTAGAAAATCCATCTGTAAGTTGTTGTTATTTTCATTGGTGAAGTTAACCAAGGTGATTCCTAAGGTTTCATTACATTTTCGAAAAATTCTTGGGGCTTGATCTTCGAACTCAAACACAGTGGGATAATTTCAGAGATTCGTTCTTTACGGCAGCCCAACCCATCCATAGCACCCGAAGAAAAAGTCCCCGACATAAATTGGCGACTCTGTTGGGGATTAGGCCATTATCTGCACCAATGCCTCCAAAGAAGAAGACTAGAAGCAACAACATGACTTCCCAAGATGGGCCAAACCATGGTGATTCGGAATCAAGGCAAAATGCCTCTTCTAGAGAGGAAGAACGTGCAAGTGAGGGAGCTTTCACCCTCTCAGACCTGATTGCTGCCATCTATGCCATGGGAGAAACTCTAGAAGGAGATGGCAGACACGATCAAGGAGTTGAAAAGCTCGGTCTCCAAGCCAAGCGAAGAAAACGAAAGACACCCGCAAGAGGAGTCCCTCCCGCCGAAAGGGGGTTTGAACAAAAGGGACCATCTTTTGTCACCCAAGAGGATGTCATCGCTATGTTGGAAAAAGAATTAAGCTGAAGCCAGGAGGATTGGAAGTATATTCCTCAACCACCGTATCCATCAAGCTTGCTCCAACAGCCATATCCTAAGGATTATGAGACGCCAAGCTTTGTCCTTTTCGACGGGAGGAAAGGGAGCCCGAAGGAGCACGTCAGCCGTTTTCTTGATGCCTTGGGACCACATGCCGGCAACCATAATCTCCGGCTCCGTGAGTTCTCAAAGTACCTTACCGACCATGCTTATACATGGTACATGACACTAGCACCAGGCTCTGTTTTTTCATGGGAAGATTTGGCAAGTAGGTAATGCAAAAAGTATTTCCAGCATGAGGAGAGAGTTACAACCACTCAACTCAACAACACTCGCCAAAAACATGGGGAGGATCCTTTGGACTTTGTACGCAGGTTCCGGGACCTAGCCTTGGACTGCTATGATGAGAAGGATGAGGAGGCACTCGTCGAGATTTGCATCAGCAACATTGTGGCATATTATAGAGTTTATTTGGAGAATATTGGTATCAGGATAATTTTCTCGGCTGCTGGAAGCAGGAAGGAGGACAAGTATGTCCGCCAAACCATCCGAACAAAGGAGTTGGAGGAGTGAGAAGAAAGAGGCACATCAAACATTGACGGTAGATGACAAATCATCCGGTGAGTATAACTCACACAAACGAAAAGATAGGGAGACATATCCATCGTTACCTTGCAAAGATGAAGAATTCCACGCTATCCTCGACACCATGATTGTTGACGGCGCCATCAAGCCTCTTAGACCCTACAAAGTCCCTACAAGAGAAGAGAAGAATGATCCTAGGTATTGCCGTTATCACCAGTTCGTAGGGCATCCAACCACTGCCCGCCAAACGTTAAGGAGGATCTTACATACTAAGATACATGAAGGAGTCCTTGAGCTTCCCTTTAGGAAGCAAGCCATTGATGATGACCCCTAGCCAAAACGAAGGGGAAAGGAGATAGCCGTTGTCATCACATGCTCCGGTGACTTGCTCGACGATGATGAGTTGTGCCACCCATGGAGGAATGACCCGAAGCCACCATAGGCTATGTGGGAACCTTGTGGAAATATGGAGAAAGCTTATTGGCGCAAATATTCGAAACCTTCAAGCTATAATACCCCATGGCCACTTGCTGATGGATGGGATGATACTGCAGGCAATGAAGTGTTCTTGATGGAAGTGCTGGAAGAATGTTACTTGGGGGCTTCATCAGCGTAGCAAGAAACAGCTGCTGTAACGTTTCACAACCTTACGGAGGTTGAAGCAAGTGTGATGGAGCGTTACCTAGGTTTGAAGCAGGGGCCCACAGCCTCATAAGCTCTCCAAAGGAATCCAAAGTTCAAGTCACTCTTTGACCAACTTGGCTTTGGACCACAAGCAAGGGAAGCAGCTGCTAGCTCTCATGAATATCTCTGGAGAGTCTAATCCTCATTGCTTCGCTGCTCAACCATAAAGATCGCTCTTGGAAAATGACAATGCTATTGTCTTCACGGATGAAGACATGGAGGTCCCATATCTTGATCATAGGAGGCCACTTTACTTGGAGGGACAAATTAACGATGTGTTTATAAGGAGAGCTTTAGTGGACACATGCTCTTCCATCAACATATTGACAAACTCATATTTATATATATTTTACATCAAATTCACTTGCCTTTTCTTAGTTAGTTCCTTATATCTTTGAGCTATTTAATTTATTTTTGTGTTTTGTAGGATCTGTCAAGCAAAGAAAAGAAAAATAGCATAAGTGGGATTTTTAAGTAACAAATTCGTCAAAACTGCCTGTGCATATCAGCTGATTTTGGAAGCAAGTTGTGAACATCTCAGAATGAATTAGAGAACGTGCCTTATATGGCTGGAAAGCTACAGATGTCTATTTTCTGGAGCAACTCGCGGATTGTTCATATCAGTTTTCTAGAAGAAGTTATGTCTGTTTTAACACTGAAAGGTCCACAAGAGGCTGAGCAGTTTGTAACTGCAAGGAAAGCAATAAACCCAACAAATCTAGCAGCCAAAACGGATGCAGCCAAGAACAAGCCAGCGGACACCTATTCAAATATCTGAGGAAATGGAATTAAAGATGAGGATTAGGTGGGAGTAATGGGCATAAAGGCCGCCCAAAGAGTTACAATTGTTTTACCATTTTTCTCTCACTTATTGTCATCAATAAATTGCTATTTAGTGAGAGGAGAGAAGGGAGTTTTTGGGGAGGCAAGGCAGCAGCGGTGGGCAAGAGAGGAGGAAGGAGAAAATCTTGGCATTCTCTTCTTTCTGGTTTTACCCTCTCAAACTCATGTTTTTCTTTTGGTTTTATTTAAGAATAATGTGTAGCTAAATTCTTAGTAGTTAGGGGCTGTTTTGAAGCCCCTGATATGATTGCAAGTGTGTTATGACATTTCGTTTCAATTTCTTTTATGAAAGGATGAAAATTGCTTCACTACTTGTCTCATTGATGAATTCTTTATGTGTTTTCTACGGATGCATGCTTAGTAAGCATATTTAGAATTCTAATGCTATTAATATGTGTGTGTCTGCCCTTGTCGAATGAGGACCTACATATGTTCTAGAGTAGTACTTGTTAATTGCGATTAACATGTGAATCAATTTCTAGGATAAGTAAGACAACGCCAGTACTTACGATGCCTTGTGATGACTCAAACTCTTTTCGTTCTTAATGATTTCTACTTGATAAATCTATGAACACGCCAATCTAGATTGCATGTTAGGGACTAAGTTAAGTTGAAAACGTCATTCTCTTAACATACTACTTAAGAAAGAGTAATAGGTTGAGTTCTAACATTGAGCCAACTTGAGCTTCTTCATCAGGAAATAAAAGGAATTTGAATGAAACATAACATGTTGCATGATTATTTGGTGGTGGATAGCACTTCCCCTAACTCATTTTCTTAATTGTTAAATACAATCTGTTTTTATAATTCTAAATCCATTTCTATCCTGCTGTTGTCCGATTTAATTTATATAGCAAATCAACTCTAAAAATCCCAAACTTTTGTGTGCGTGTAGCTCTGTGTGTCTAGTATCTGCGTTTAAAATTTCGTAAACTTTAGATAGATGTAAGTAGGTATAATAATTATTTTTCGGTGGCTGATCAGTAGGGACAGCAGCCCAGTCTTTGTGACATTTTAAGTAGTTAGATAAAAAAATCTTCTGCGGGAAAGACCCTTCTTTGCATATGCTACAATTGACAATTCTTAGTGTTAATAAGGAAAATCAATAGGATATTTGTGTGCTAATTCCTGACGTTGAGCCTCCAATTCTCGCCACTTAAGGTTTAAGGCATCAGCTGTAGTTTTTACTTCACCAGAACCCTGGTATCAATCCCATGCCATGAAGAGCTCGCGCCCCAAATACGGCACGTGCTAGATTCCTCACCAAGTTGAGAAGAAAGTCCACATGAAACCCTAGGGTCATAGCCTCGCAGATGGCGTCCGCCAACACAGGAGCTTGTGATCTGTGATATCCATGAGCTGCATGGTGTCTATTCCGTGAAGCACCAAGCCAAGGGCCCGGAAGGCATCACTCTTGGAAAAAGATGAAGTGATGCTCGTAATGTCCATGAAGCCTCCATATTTGTCCACGAATTTCTTCAAGACTTCAACTATTTTCGGGAATACAAAAGCACCTTGGAACGTCACATATTCATCAAATCTGTAGCAAAGTGGAAGAAGCTCATCGACGGACCGAAGAATTTTGACGCCACCATCAAAGAAGGCCTTGAACACAGTGAAAGAATTCTCCCAATCTTGCCAAGTTGGATTTCCCTCTGATAAATGCCCCACGAGGGTACTCTTGGTGGAAACATCACCAACCTGCAAACTCTCGCTAGCAACTTCACCATGAGGCGATGTTGCCGAAGGTTCAGAGTAGTGCCGGCAGCTGGGCCAAGTGTTCAAGGAAGATGAGAAGTAGGAGGCGGCACCGCTGGAAGGTGCAGGGTAGCATCGAGCAACTGCGTCAATTGGAGGAGTAGAGGGTGTACCCTCCGCGCCTTGTGGAGCACTCTCAATCTAAGAAAAGAAAGAAAAACAAGTCAAAATGACAGACGGCACGAGGGGAGGTAAAAATCAGAGCATAGAAGATGGAAAACAGACAGTGGATACCTTGTCGGCAGCCTATGTGGTGTCGGCGGCGGCGGCAGGAGAAGACTAGAGCCAGCTCCTGAGGAGTAACATGTAGTGTCCCTAGCAATAAGGACAAACTGCAGAGGAGGAGCAAAGCATGAGTTGTGAGTTAAAGCGGGCGGCACGCAACAAATATATGTAAATAAAACAAGCAGGAGGGATGTCCGATACCGGTTCAATGTTAATGCGTCGCTCATGCCTGCTAGCAAATCCGGAGGCATACGGCTCCTCCAAGTAAGTGCTGGGATCCGGATGGGTTCCTTCATCACGACTGTAATATTGGTCCTCGTCAAGGTCCTCATCTGTGCCACTCGTGGTGCGAATACTCCCTTGCTCATGGGCACTAATCCCAGTTTCTGCGGTATCATCTTTGTCGCTTCCGTCGTCATCATCATCTTTGAAGTATACGCATGCTTCGGCTCCTCGAACCGTGGGGGCTTCTCGCCTTTGCCTTTGATTTGGGAAGTACCTGTAAAACAAAAGGGATACGAGGAGCAAGTTCAGAATAAATAAATAAAAAAACACGCAGCCATGAGTTGCGAGTAAGTGGTACTTACTGGGGAAGGCAGAGAGCTTCCGGTACCCTGCCAATCTGCTTGCCGCCGCCAGGAAGCCACAGGTTGCTGCTGCAATAAGGGCATTGTGGGAGCATTTCCTTTGGAGCCGGGGGGACCACTTGCTGCTATCTTAGGAATAAACTTTTTCGGGTCCTTTACAGCTTGTTTCTTCTTCTCAACACTGCAGCTTCCCTCTCGCTTTCGCTTTCCACGCATAACACTTCTCCCGGCACTGCGAGAGCTTGGCTTCTCCAACTTCTGTCTTAACTTAGAAAAATCACCGACAATTTTCCCGCTTTTGGAAGTAAAGGCCATATTCCGTTTCTCACTCAGAGAGATGGCCTTTTCTTCTAACACTAGACGAGCATGACGAACCATTGTGGGAAGCAATTTGTCACAATGAGCAGCATGGAATCGACTAAATGAAGCGAAGCAGCGATTCCAGGAATTTCGGTAAGCTTTCGAGAGGCCACCAGTGCGCCTCTTGTCAGCCAGAGCAAGGGCAAAGAGTCTGCCATCTTCCGGCACGTCTCCCCTGTCCAAAAGACCTTGTGTCAGCCAAAGAAGGCACACCCTGATTCGAATTCGAGCTGTCGTCTGACTCGATGAGCTGAATAGCACACAGAAGCTTCCAAGTGGTCGTCACATAGTGTGGGCAAGGGAAGGCATGCGGCACTTAACAGAGCCTCTCTTCGTAATTGACGACCTCGCATTGTCGTCACCGGAGCCTCAACTAGATCAACAACATAGAGAGGTAGGTGTTCGAATCCCTTTGATAAAGCACAATAGGGACGGCAGATAAAGCTCTCAATATTATCCAGTAGCTCCATAAAATTTTGGCCCTTTCTTTGCATGCGTCGAGACCATTTACAGATTAGGGGAAGTCTCTCCAGGACGTAGGAACCATCATCAGAATCAACAGATTGCCTAGCCTTTGAATATGGAAGCGGAGATACCTCTATCCCCTTGAACCACTCCCATAAGAATACTTGGAGAAAGCTGAAATTTAGTAGAGTTTCCACAGCCATAGTTCCCGCTACCCATTTTTCAAGAAACTAGACCTGGTCGAGCAAGCGGTATAGATGCCCCAAGAACATGGGGGCTAAGGGAACCATGCTGCCACACGCTCCTGCCAAAACCAAGGGCAACACCCGTGCATGCAAGCAATCTTGGGAAAAATCACAGAAGAGGAATTTCCCGAGCCACAATGATACAAACGCTGCAAGACGAAACGACTCATGCTTATTAACATCCCTGAAATGTTGACTCCATTTGCTAAACTGCAAGGAAGTACTAGGAGCAAGTTCGGGGCACCCCTCCGTAAAATCTCGAGTTTCCTTTCGTCCTTTGGAGTTAGTATGACGTGGAAGGGATCTTGATCACCATAACGTGGGAGGTGGAAGATGTTGGCTACATCCTCAAGAGTTGGAGTAAACTCTCCCCATGAACAGATAAAAGCGTGAGTCTCGGAACTCCACCGCCTCACCACATGTCAGAGCATTTTGGCCTCAACATTGATGTCGCACGCCTTGGAAAGGAAAATAGCATCCAGCACCCCTGCCCGGCTCAAGATTTCACGAGAGAGGGTCACTCAGTTCTCGATCGACCCATTCCGACCAACCCTTGTTGGTGCCACACAGATATTGAAAAAATAGAGGGACTGCCGAAACAGACCCCTCTCTATACAACACCTCGATATAGATGCGGGATTGATCAGGAGCAACTTCCAGGGCCGATGCTCCATCTATGACTGCATCTTCACCGGCACCCTTAAGTAAGGGAGGGGGCCTCCCCCTCTTTAACTTGTCTTCCATGGAATAGAGATGATCCCTAATAACGGATGAAGAATTAGCAAATGCCATAACAAGTCTTGGTAAGGTGATGAATCCTTGCACACAAAGAAAAAGGGGGAAGTAATAAGAAAAAATTATTAGCACATGCGAAATATGTGTCAAGCATGGCAGGTCGAGTTTGTCCAAAAAAACATGCAATTTAAAATTCATGCTCATGACAAGCAAAAGTCAAAACCTGTGATTGACAAGCAGGACAAGCGAGTTCTCTTATGAAAATCAAGCATTATAAGACATGTGTTTCGGCAACCTCTATTTTCAGCAGCAACAAAAAAAAATACACCATATGTTCGCAAGGAGAGTAAGCCTATGCCAAGCACCAGTCTATATTTGTTCCTAAAACGCTAAAGTTGGCAGAGTTCACTACTACAAAAAGGGCAAAAGACGACCAGGAAACAACGACGGTAGATCAAAAAACCGTCGTTGTTTTTTAAAAGACGACGGTAATATAAACCCGTCGTAGAAACATACTTTACACACCTAAAAAACCGGTACACGTATAGATATTTTTAAACCACGACGCACCAAATTAAAAAAGCGTCGTCTTATTACAAAGGTATTCAGAGTTAAAATCTGAACCTAAAAACAACGACTGCATCTATGAAATCACCGCCGTAGAAAGTAAAGACGGCGATATAAAAATAAGACGCCGTGTTAATTAATTAATAAACACGACCCAATTTTCTTAGTCAGCGACGCATAAATTCAAAGGAATCTACGACGGTTAATTACAAAAAAAATTGCCGATTTAAATTAAGTTACCACGACTGTAAATATAAATTTATCGACTTTTTAATTATACTATACTACGACGGTATCCATAACTCTACCGTCTCATAATTTCACTAACCACGACGGTTTGTTAAATTAACGACGTACAAATTTTTTACCATTACTCGTCTATCATTACCAGAATGAACTCTGTTCCTCATCATAATCGAACCATTATTCGTTTTTTACCATTGTTCCTCATCATAATCGAACCAGAATGAACAAAGGCAATGTTTTAGAAGTGGATGAGGGCAAGAACCTTGTCTCAGCCGCCAAGGAAGGTCTCAAGCTTGATGAGAGTGAAGACGAGGCAAAGAAGAAGGAAGAGTTGAAGGAGAAGTTTGAGGGACTCTGCAAGGTTGTGAAGGATGTTTTGGGTGACAGAGTGGAGAAGGTTGTGAAGGATGTTTTGGGTGACAGAGAGAGGTGAGAAAAAGTTGAAACCCTAATCGAAAAATGAAGACGAAAGAAAGACAGGAAAACCCAATATTTATAAAAAAATCTTATATACCACGTCGGTTTTTTTAAATTATCGACGTTTATAAGATAACATAAACGTCGTTTAAAATTAAATATAGACGTATAAATAAATTAACAACGACGCTATATAAAAACCACGTTGTAATTTTTTGGAAAATTAATTTATTGTGTAATTAAAAAACTTACACGTCGGTATGAGTAATTAAAACGACGTGGTTATTATTGAATATAAGGTCGTTGGGTAAATTGGAAAATGACGATTCATCTTTTTGAAGAAAAATGCGTCGTGTAATTCGATTTAACAACGTCGTTTCATTAAAACATAGGGTCGTGTAAAGTAATATTATAGGGCAGTGTTAACACTAGCGCCGTATAATGTTTCATACTAGGGCGCATACTATTAATAGCGTCGTCTTTATGAAACGGTTTTTTATTATTTTAAACTTTTCGCCTTACTGACCCATACTTGCACTGTTTCCAAACCCGAGAAAAACTTTCATGCTTCTCTCATTTTTCATTTTCAAAGAACTGTTTCAAACTTTCAAGCTTATCTCCGAGAGAAAACTTTTCGTCTTCCTCCCCTCTTCGTCTTCATCTCTAACTGAAACACCAAACTCCAGGAGAAAGCTTTCATTGCAAGCAAAGGGTAAGCATTTCTGGAAGGATTTTTGTTCCTGTTTTGCATGCGCATATCATTTTCGTTTTTTTATATCTTTTTACATTTTCTCTTTCCAAGTTTGATAAATTTGCAGACAAAGACGGAAAGTTTCCAAGTTTGATCACTACTCTGGTTCTTTTACTTCAACTAAATAAGACGACGGTGGCTTGTTATTTACGTGGTTAGATTTATAGATCACGATGGTTCGTCAGTCACCCTAGCGTCGTGTGAAAGTGTTCTTCGTTGTTTTTTAAAATGATATTCTTTTTTTGTATTTGATTTTTAAGCATATATTCATCGCAGGTTTGATATTTCTGAACAATGGTTTTTGTTTCGAAAATCTTTTTAATTATTTTTCTGTTGAAAATATTTTACGTTTTTCCTAATTTGTTTTTGTGGTATAGACGACGGTATATTAATATTTGCGTCGTTTTATTTTCATACCACGGCGAATTTTTATTATTAACGTCGTTGTAATATTTAATACTCTGTTTTTGATTACATCATAAGACGTCGATTTTTTATTATTGACGTCGTTGTAATATTTTATCACGTCGGTGGTTAATTACCGTCGTGAAAATTTATTATTACGTCGATTGTTTTGTTCTTACGTCGTTTGAAATATTATAATACGTCGTAGTTTATAAATAATCGTCGTGTTTTTTCTTACTTTCACTGATATATTTTCACTTGCAGGTTTGATTTGTCTATAACCATGGTTTCTCAATCCCAAAGTAAGGAGTTCTGGCTTGAAAAAAAATGAATGTAAGGAGCTTAGAGTTGTAAATCCTCAAGCCAAGTCCTCGAAGAAGATGAAGTTGGTTTCATCTTCTAGACACAACCAGCCAGCACGGAAACTATTTCTGAGGAGCCAAAGTCAGGTAGGGGTATGAGCACAATGCCCCGTGTTGTGAAGAGAAAATTTCAGAAAATCAAGCCTGTTGTTGAGTACAATGAAGAAGGGAAACCATGTGGCCTTGCACATAGTGAGATGCAATCCTACATTGGTGTGTTGGCACGCTCCAGAGTCCCACTTGTGGACAAGAAATGGGTTCAAATATCCAAGGATATAAAAGAGCAGATTTGGGAAGCCGTTGACATGGCTTTTGTGGTTGGTCAAGGGGGCAAGCAAATGGTGCTATCTTCTTCCGCCAAGAAATGGAAGGATTTCAAGTCTACTCTAACGAGAGTTCATATCCTTCCATTCAGCAAGGAGAAGGAGAAATTAAGGCAACCCCCTGAAACATACAAATTCATAGAGAAAGCTCAATGGGATGCCTTTGTAGCTTCAAGGTTATCTGAAAAATTTGAGGCTGTGAATGAAGAACAATCACAGAGGAGGGAGAAACTTGAGTACAATCATCGATTGTCTCAAAAAGGATATGTTGGTTTTAAGGAGCAATTGAAGGAAATCATGCCTGGGGTAGATATTGATCGATCTACCTTATGGAAAAAAGCTAGAGAAGACAAACATGGTAACATCCCGGATCCAAAGACTGCAGAGAAAGCAAAATTAATTGTAAGCCTACTCACTCTGTTTTAAAAAATTTATTACGTCTCGCTGTTATATTTTTGCGTCGTGTGAAAAATATTACTACGTCGAAATATTTTAAAACGCGTCGTTAAAGGTCGAAATCTGGAATCACTACTCTGTTTTTTGTAATTATATCATAAGACGTCGGTGGTTTATTATTGACGTCGTGTTAATAAATTAATAACGTCGGTATTTAGGTAGCGTCGTCTGAAATATTAAATTACGTCGATTGTTATGTTATTGAGTCGTGTGAAATATTATATTACGTCGATGTTTTATAAATAACCGTCGTTTGTTTCCTTATTCTGACTTTTTATTATGTCTTTTTGTTAGGATGATTTGCAAAAGCAAGTCTCTGAAGGCACTCTTTCTCTTTAGGAACCAATGATGTTTTGACATTGGCTTTGGGTCCCGAGCATCCAGGAAGAGTTAGAGGGGTAGGGGCTGGGATTTCCCCTAAGCAATACTTCAATTTACCTAGACAACAGAAGGTAAAGTTTGCCGATCAATTGAAGGAAAGTGTAAGACTTGTCCTTCAAGAAGAGACTTTGAAAATGGAGGCTAGATCAAGGGAAGAGAGTTTAAAGATGGAGGCTAGGACCAAGCAATTGGTAGAAGCTGAGAGGGAAAATTTGCTGAGTCAGCTTTCCAAACTCATCCCCAATTTTGATCCAAGCGTGCTGAAACTGAATACAATGTCCCAAATCCAAGGGCAAAGTCCCAAAAATCCAATGTCGGACAAAGCAAGCTGCTCTGGGACACTTGATGTTAGAGCCCTTCAATTTGAGGAGGATACTGCCAGGAATGGGGAAAACCAAGAAGAAATGGTAACATTTTTGAACTTTGAATTCTCTTTTTCTTTTTTTTATTAAACCGTCGTTTGATGTACAATGTCATTTATATATTTCTTTATTTCTTAAAACAGAAATTCGGGGAAGTAGAAAAGAGAGTAGAAGGAAAGATACTTGAGATAGTTGAACAGGTAAATTCTCATAACTTATCCTTTTTCATTTATTTTTCAATTCTCATTACCGTCGTAATTCTTTATTTAACGTCGTTTAATGAATTTTACACGTCTGTAATTATTACATACCGTCGTCTGTTATTTAGTACCACGACGGTTTAATTTAATTTTTTACTTTTTGTACAATGTCATATATATTTCTTTATTTCTTAAAACATAAATCTGGAGAAGTAGAAAAGAGAGTAGAAGGAAAGATACTTGAGATAGTTGAACAGGTAAATTCTCATAACTTAGCCTTTTTCATTTATTTTTCAATTCTCATTACCGTCGTAATTCTTTATTTAGCGTCGTTTAATGAATTTTACACGTTTGTAATTATTACATACCGTCGTCTGTTATTTAGTACCACGACGGTTTAATTTAATTTTTTACTTTTTGTACAATGTCATATATATTTCTTTATTTCTTATAACAGAAATCCGGGGATGTAGAAAAGATAGTAGAAAATATAAAGGAAAAGAAAAATGAAAAGGTAAATTCTCAAAATGTTTAAATTGTTGTACAAGTTTACATAACGTCGTAGTATATGAAATACCACGACGTTTATTATTTACCGTCGTCTAATTAAATATAGACGTCTGTAATTCTTACATACCGTCGTTTGTTATTCATTACCACGACGGTTTAATTTAATTTTACTGTTTCATTTTTTTTACTTTTTGTACAATGTCTTATATACATTTCTTTATTTCTTATAACAGAAATCTGGGGATGTAGAAAAAGATTGAAGAAAAGATAGATGAAAAGGTAAATTCTCATAACTTTGCCTTTTTCATTTGTTTTTCAATTTTCAGACGTCTATATTTTCTTTAAACCGTCGTTTGTTTTAAATTTCCACTGCATTTTTTATTTAATTGAATTTTTAAATTGTTGTACAAGCTTTATATATCTCTTTATTTATTAAAACAGCAATCCATGTTGGAGAAAAGCAAATTGAAAAGGTAAATTCATTAATTATGAATTTTGCATTTGAATTAGACGTCGGTTTTATTTAAACGACGTAATAAAGTATTCATTACGACGGTAGTTTTTTCCCCGTCATGTAACGTATTTTAAGACGACGGTTTGTTATTTAAACCGTCGTATTTATTAATTTACCACGTCTTTTTATGTTGCTTTATTTCTTCAAACAGGATACTGTAGTACTAGATTATTCAAAGCTGGAGTTGCCATCTTCTTTACAATCCCTTTGTAGTTATGTGGAATCGACACTAAAGCCTCAGGAGAAGGCTATGAGCTTTACAATTGAGAAGGAGGTGTTTGGCATAGATCGTAATACCTTCGTCTTGCATGAAGATATTAGCCAATTTGCTGCCATGGAGGAAATTGGGGCAACTGTTGTTGCAGTATATATGAGGTTTGTCCTTATCAAATATTCATTTGACACTCTCCTTTATGTTGAAAAAAAAAACACTCATGGTTTCAATTCATATATTTAGGTGCCTATTTGATCATTTGAAAGCTGCAAATATGATGAATATGGTTGGCTTTATCGACCCTGCTCTAATTAGTGCCGACGCTGGTTCATTAACTGAAAGATCACGTATCGTATTCAGTTGAACTTCAAAAAACAGATGGTGAACAGATTTTCCTGATGCCTTACAATCCAGGGTTAGTCTCCAAACAAAAAACAGTATTTTGTTTGTATGATGCTCTGCATATAAACTATTTAACCTTTATATTTATTTTATGCAGCCGTCATTGGGTCTTGATCATTGTGAGAGCAAAGAAGGAGACCGTCTATTTTCTGGATCCACTGCCTGGCAATCGAGTTGTGGATGAGGAGGGGAAAAACATAGTGAACAGTGCTTTAAAAATGTATAATTCACACATAGGCAGAATAGGCAGGAAAGCACCTCTTTGGAAAACTCTGCCCGGCACTCCAAAGCAACCAAGCAGTGTAGAATGCGGGTCTTATGTGATGCGCTTGATGAGAGACATCATCTTGGATCCTTCCCTGGAATTTGAGAAGATGGTAAGAAGAAAATTTTCAGATTTATTTTTATGTGGGTTTTTATATTATCAACGACGGTAAATTAAAAATACCGTCGTTGAATATATATACTACATCGGTAAATGAAAAATAGCGTCGTCTGTGAGATTAATCTTTGTTTATGGACTGCAGTTTGCCAAGGGAAAGGATCAAGCGCCATACCCCCAAGCTGCCATTGAAGAAGTTAGGAAAGAATGGGCAGAGTTTGTTTGTGTTCATATGGAGTAGAGGAATTTTAGCATACTTAAACATTTTTATAAAATGTACAAATTTTGTTAGAATTAGACAAGTTTTTGTACAAAATTGGTTAGAATTAGACATAAACATTCTTAAACATTCTTTTTTTCCCTATGAATTTCAAATAGGTTTTCATTATTTTTAAAAAACGGAAATTGTGTGACCGACGTGTAAACGCACTTGCAACGACATAATTATATAGAATACCGTCGTCTTTATAACTATCAAAATTCAAAATATTCATAATAAATTTAAAATATAACCAAAAAATGCACCGTCAACCTCCCTGTAAATTTGTTGAGGTTTTCATGTTGTGAAAAACCCAAGATCATGCTGAACCAAATTTGTTGAGGTTTTCATGTTGTGAAAAACCGTAGTTTTTTAAAAAGACGTTGTACACACATAACAACGTCACAGTTTTAAAAAGCGACGTAAAAGGTTTTTCAAACGACGTTGTTGGTTCTATAGACGTTGTTTTCTTGATTTTAGACGGCGAGAAGTTAATAGTTTAGGTCGTGGAAAATGGTTTGTACGTCATTTTCTGTGTAAAAATGGCCATGGTTTTAACTTTAAACGACGTTTGTTTAAAAATTATGTCGTTTATTATAATTTAAAACGTCGTTAATTTATTAACGCCGACGTGGTTTGTGGGTTTTTTAAATAATATTTTATTCTATTTAATTCGAAATATTCATAATAAATTTAAAATAAATCCAAAAAATGCAACGTCAACTCCTATGAAGTCATTGAGATATTTTCTTCCCCCTTAAGCTTTAAAAAATTAAGTTTTAGTTATACAAATTTAAAATTACCACCAAAAAGAAAAATGCTTTCATGAGTCACAACATCACTTATACTTTCATGGTTTAGGGTTTAGGGGGATAAAGGTTTATTTTTGGGGTTTAAGGTTTATGGTTAATATATATTAGGCAGTAAAACCATAAACCCTTTTCTAAAATTATTTAAACATATATATATAATTTAGGGTTTATATTTTATGGTTTAGGGTTTAGGGTTTAGGGTTTAGGGTATAGATGTAATAAGCGTCATGTTTATTTATATTGTTAACGACGGTTTTTTTGTTGTTTTCCGTCGATGATTATCGAAGGGCGCATTTCTAAACCGTGGTTTCTTTAAAATGACGTTGTACACACATAACAACGTCATAGTTTTTACAAAGCGACGTAAAAGGGTTTTCAAACCGTCGTATTATAAAGTTATAACGACGGTAAATAATTCATAACTGACGTAGTTATCACAACTGCGAACGACTGTGTATTTTAATAAACCGACGTGGTTACTTTGGGGTTCTGAAAACGACGTCGTTTCTTTAATACTCGCCAAATGACTTTTGGATTTCTGATGTAGTTATGACGGCGCTTGTTTATCTAAACTGACGTTGATTATTAAAATATGACGTCGCTATGTATATTAGAACCGACGTTGTACTTCGATAATTTGTTTAAATATGATTTTTTCACACGTTTTTTAACTCTCAGTTTTCAATTAGGGTTGCAAAATGATTCCTTACAAGAAATTGTCTTTCTGAAATCAAATGGGTTTGCAGAATGATTCCTCACAAGACCAAGCATGGGTTTGCTACATCCTCCTGTGTAGCAAGGGTGAAACCAGCTTGAGAACCTGCATGGGTGTTCCTGATGCACGCGAGAGACGGACTGAGGTGGTGGCTGGCTGGCTGGGAGTGGGCTTGAGGTTCAGAATGAGTAGGTGGTGTCTATTCATTCTGAACCTCAAGCCCACTCCCAGCTTCACCCCAAAGGCACAACCCACAACAGGTTCTAAGGCTAGTTCCACCTTGCTACACAGGAGTTTTGAAGTTGATCACTGTGGAAAAGGGGACTACAATGTAACCAGGAATCGAGGAGTGAGGGTTCACACTTTGTTGATTTTGATTTTGATTTTGATTTTCAGGAATCGAGGCTGTGCAGGAGCTTGAGAACAAGAGGAAGGAGAGGGCCCAGCTTGCATATGAGAGGAAGAAACAGTTGAACATATATTTGCCACGATGTATTTGCCAAATTTGTGTACATATATTGTGTAAATATTTAACACGAAGAGATTTGCCTTTTAAGATGAAAATGTTGTTGAGGATTGAGAATTAAATTTTGTTTTGTGTTAAGAAAGATATTACCAAAATAAAAGAAAAATTAATTAATTTTAAAAAGCTATAAAAATAAGACGGCGATTTAAAGAGAAGGCAGATGTATAAATTGAAAAAATACGACGGTAATTTGAACTTAGGACGTGGTAAATAAACACGACAGTAGTGTTGTAGGTACCGTCGTAGTATACTCCAAAATAATAAGTCGATAAATTAATCTCTCGCGTCATGGTATATTATTTAACACGTCGTTTTTTGTAATATACCGACGTGTATTAATTACATTATACACGTTTAGGTCGTGGAAAATGGTTTGTACGTCGTTTTCTGTGTAAAAATGGCCATGGTTTTAACTTTAAACGACGTTTGTTTAAAAATTACGTCGTTTATTATAATTTAAAACGTCGTTAATATATTAACGCCGACGTGGTTTGTGGGTTTTTTAAATAATGTTTTATTCTATTTAATTCGAAATATTCATAATAAATTTAAAATAAATCCAAAAAATGCAACGTCAACTCCTATGAAGTCATTGAGATATTTTCTTCCCCCTTAAGCTTTAAAAAATTAAGTTTGAGTTATACAAATTTAAAATTAAAACCAAAAAGAGAAATGTTTTCATGAGTCACAACATCACTCATACTTTCATGGTTTAGGGTTTAGGGTTTAGGGTTTAGGGTTTATATAAATTTAGAAAAGGGATTAGGGTTTAGGGTTTTATGGACGAGATATTTTAGGACATAAAACCCTAATCCCTTTGGAGAAATTATTTTAAAAATATATATATATATATAATTGTGGTTTTATTTATTAGGGTTTAGGGTTTAGGTTATATTTGTCTATTAGGGTTTAACGACGGTAGTTTGGTTTTGCGTCATAAGGATATTTACAACGACGTCATTTTTTAAATAAGCGTCATGTTTAGGTTGAACTTTTAACGACGGTTGTTTTGTTGTTTCCGTCGATGTTTTTTAAAAGCGCGCTTTCTAAAAATTTCACCTTGACCTAAAATTTTCAGATTTCGCTCTAACTCTTATACTTGTAACCCTGAACCAAGTTGGCCATAGTTTGTGACCTAAAACATTTCGTTCCGCTCTCTCACTTCAACTCTAATTCAAAGTTGGGCTCTTCGTCGAATCCAAGTTGGCCAAGTTTACAACTCCGTCGAATCCAAGTTGGCCAAAATCTGTGAGCTCTGCCTACCTGTAAGTACAAACCCTAATCTCATGTTTGTAAATTCATTGAATGATATTCAGTTCTGTGGTCAAGGGTTTTGTGATTTTTTAATGTTGTCGACGGTATGGATTAATGTGTTTAATGTTTAATGTTTTCATGAATCGTGAATGGATATAATGTTGTCGGATCTTTTAATCACTCTATGTTATTATGAATCGGGAATGGATTTAATGTTTTCATGCTTAGTATATGTTGGTTTCGTGCTTAGTATACGTGTTCTTAATACCCAACATAAAAATTAATGTATATGTTGTGTTCTGAATATATTTTGGGTTCTTGAAAATAAACTGGATTTCGATATCTTTTTATGCATACGACGACGTTTTTTTTAACAAACAGTCGTTTGTAAATATATACCACGACGCAATTTTTAACTACCGTCGTGGTTCAAGTTCGCTGGCGTCTGTTTCTTGCTAGCATTAGACGACGTTTTTTTAAAACCCGTCGTCTATATATGTACAATACGTCTTTTGTTGGTTAAAAACCGTCGTCTGTATACTATATTATTTGCTATTAAAACCTTATATAATCTGCTATAGTGATAGTCATTGCTTGTCTTTTCACCTTATTATAGATAATAGGATATAGTGTCGGAGATGGATAAGTCATGGATGCACTCGGATAGAAGATCGAAGGCATATGAGTTAGGGGTGGAAGCATTTTTGCAATTTTATGTAGAAAATCTTCTAACTACAACACATATCCGTTGTCCATGTGTTAAATGTGCGAATTTGAAATTGTTTGGGGTTGGAATTATAAGGGATCACTTATACTTTAATGGAGTTGACCAAAGCTATAAGAATTGGACATTTCATGGAGAACCTTGGGAACCAACTACTAATGCTAGTAGAAATGTTGAAGAAGATGATGACCATAGTAGGTACAGTTTTGTGTCTAAAGAAATAGAGATGGATGATAACGATTTTGGTGATTTTGGATCCGATCCTTATGAGTTTGCTAATGTGATTGGGGATGGAGATCAACCATTGTACCCTGGTTGTAGAAAGTACACCAAGTTATCGGCATTAGTGAAGTTGTATAATTTGAAGGCAAAACATGGGATGAGTGATGTATGTTTTACAGAATTATTGATACTTCAGGGCGAGTTGCTTCCAGAAGGAAATACAATATCGGCCTCTATGTATGAGGCAAAAAAGACTTTGTGTGCATTGGGGCTGAGTTATGAGAAAATCCACGCATGCCCCAATGATTGCATCTTGTATAGGAAGGAGTATGAAGATTCAACTAATTGTCCTACTTGTGGTATCTCAAGGTGGAAGGAAACCAAAGATGGATTCTTGAAAGAGGGTGTGGCAGCAAAGGTGTTGTGGTATTTTCCTCCAATTCCAAGGTTTAAAAGGATGTTTCAATCACATGAGACAGCTAAGAATTTGACTTGGCATGCTGCTAGAAAATCAATTGACGGTCAGATGTCTCATCCGGCGGATTCCCCGTCTTGGAAACTTGTTGATGATAAATGGTCCAGTTTGGTAATGAGCCGAGAAACTTGAGATTGGCTCTTTCATCTGATGGATTCAATCCCCACAGTTCTCTAAGTAGCAGATATAGTTGCTGGCCAGTTATCTTAGTTACATATAATCTCCCACCATGGCTGTGCATGAAACGAAAGTTCATGATGTTGACTTTATTGATTTTCGGTCCTAAACAACCCGGAAATGATATAGACGTCTACTTGGAGCCTTTGATTGATGATTTAAAATCTTTGTGGGATGGGATTAGATGAGTGTATGATGCACACATAGGAGAATACTTTACACTCAGAAGCTGCATTACCTGGACCATTAATGATTTTCCTGCCTATGGAAACTTATCTGGTTATGTTGTTAAAGGATATAAAGCTTGTCCAATATGCGGCGATGATACACCTAGTCACAGGTTGAAAAATGGCCACAAAATTTGTTACATTGGGCATAGAAAATGGTTACTAATAAATCATCCATATAGGAGGCAACGTGCAGCTTTTAATGGGAAACCTGAATATGGCACGCCTCTGGAGCCATTAACGGGAGAAGAAGTGCTGCATATGGTTGAAGATATTAATTACATATGGGGCTCGAAAAAAGGGGGAGATGGAGGTGAAAATGATGGTGACAGAGTTTGTTGGAAGAAGAAGTCAAAATTCTTTGATCTTGAGTATTGGAAATACCTTCCAGTGAGGCATGTCCTAGATGTTATGCACATTGAGAAGAATGTTTGTGATAGTATCATTGGTACATTGTTGGAGATCCCTGGAAAAAATAAAGATGGGATTGCTACTCGGTTAGATTTATTGAACATGGGGGTCAAAACTGATTTGCAACCCGAGTATGGAGAAAGAAGTACTCGTTTGCCTCCAGGGCCTTGGAATTTGTCAAGAGCAGAGAGAGAGAGCGGTTTGCAATTCTTTCTATGGTATGAAGGTCCCTGAAGGTTATTCTTCAAATATAAAAAATCTTGTATCTTTACAAGATTCAAGACTTCTTGGCCTTAAATCACATGATTGTCATACCTTAATGCAACAATTGCTCCCTGTGGCAATTCGTTCTGTTTTGGAGAAACCTGCAAGGTATGCAATAACTCGTTTGTGCTTCTTCTTCAATGCTATATGTGCAAAGACGGTTGATGTTTCCAAGCTAGATAAGTTGGAAGAAGATGTAGTAGTTACTTTGTGTTTGCTTGAAAAATACTTTCCACCTTCATTCTTCGATATCATGGTTCATCTAGTAGTACATCTTGTCAGAGAAGTTCGTCTATGTGGGCCAGTATATTTTAGATGGATGTATCCGTTTATATGAAAGTTCTAAAGGGGTATGTTCAGAACCGTACTCATCCCGAAGGTTGCATTGCGGAGCGTTATATAGCTGAAGAAGCTGTAGAATTTTGCACTGAACATTTATCTGATATTAGTACAATTGGAGTGCCATCAAGTCAGAAGATAGGAGTTTCAAAGCCATTATCAGGTTGCACAGTGAGCGTAGTTGATCGGGACCTGTTGAACCAAGCACATCTATATGACTTGGAGAATACGGAGGAAGTCCTACCTTATATCGAGTATGAGTTTTATTCTTTAAGTTTCCATTTTAAATTATTCCTTATGTTAAATTTAAGGTATGCAATAATTGATTGGGACCGTAATGCTTGAATTTTTCGTGTCATGTAGGGAACATATGATCCACATTAAGGCCGCTTATCCAAAATTTAGAAAGAGAACAAAGTGGCTGCAAGATAAGCACAATAGCACTTTTATTCAATGGCTACACTTCAAGGTATATGTTATTCAATAACATATTGGACTTTTAATTTTCTTCTTTCTATGTTAGATTGAATTAAGATATGATTAATTTGCAGGTTCAAAGTGAACTTGATGAGGGAGGCAATCATGGGGTATCAGAAAATTTAAGGTAGCTAGCAGCTGGTCCAAACATGACAGTGCCATTATATAGGAGATATCTTATTAAAGGTGTGAAATTTAACATCAAGGCACAAGATGATGTGCGGATAGGGCAAAATAGTGGAGTTTATTTACTTGCACATACCATGCAAGTTGCTAGTGCCAAGGATAAAAACCCAATTCTCTCAAATATGGGTTTTTATGGTGTCATTCAAGAAATTTGGGACCTTGACTACCAAAAGTTTACAATCCCAAGTCTTTAGGTGTGATTGGATAGATAGTACCTCCGGCCTTGTAGTCGACGAACTTGGATTTACCCTTGTAGATTTGAGTAAAATTGGACATAGGAATGACCAATTTGTTTTGGCTTCTCAAGTCAAACAAGTATTTTTTGTTGACGACCCGATGCATCATGGTTGGTCGGTAGTGTTATCAGCGCCTAATAGAGAATATAATGATGTTATTGGTGATGATGTCTTAGGTGATGTGAGAATTGAGTGTGAGCCATTTACTAGAGGGATGCCAAATGTTGACACATTTGATGAACTAGTGGGTGAGTTTGGGAGTCAAAATATTCGAGATGGGTGTGAAGATATATGGATTGAATGATGCTCTTGTAATTTATGAAATTATTTATGCCCTAAACAGCACTCCTGTATGACATTAATTTTGTAATAAATTGTAATGTGTTTTCTTCACTTTCATTATGCAGGTTTTGGCCACAAAACAATCAGTACATAAAATACTGGTTCAGTATTATAAAATGACGGTCCTCATAAAACTGAAAAAGGACGTCCCGTTTTCATAAAATTGTCAATAAAAAACGACGTTTTGGAGCATTCAACGACGGCATTGAATTTACCGACGTCTAAAAGCGAAGTAAAATTGAAGAAAGACGACGGTATTGTGAAACAGTTATTAACGATATCACGTCGGAGAAGCATAAAGAGTCGACATGTAATTACAAATAACACGACTCCAGTACCATAATACCGACGTCTAAAAGGACAGATATCGAACCTGAACGTTACAAAAGACGACGTCTTAGAGCATGAACTCATTCGTAACAAATCAAAAATCGTCGTCTTAAAATTTTACCACGTCGCTTGTTATATCAAAAACAAAGTAAAAAATAAACAATTCACGACGTAATTTGATATCCAGAGGTAAATTTGTCGACGTAAAAAGATATTTTGACGTCGTTCTTTTACAAAAACAACGTTATATTAAATATCCACGTCTCTTTTTTTATTCTTATGTCGTTACATATATTTTCCACGTCGATTGGCTGAAAAACTTCGTCGTCTCAGATATATTAGACGACTATTATTTTGGTAAAGACGACGTATAAATAGAGAAACACGGCTGTCTTTTACATGATCACGACGTTGTATATAAAATACGACGACGTTTATAGAAATAAATATGTCGTAAGTCATGAGCCTAATATATTTTCCACGTCGTTTATTTTATATACAATAAAGTGGAAAAACCATTTCACGACGGTTATATAAATATTACCGACGTCGTATAGTTTAATAACGTCGTATTTTATTTATTTAAAGACGTATTGTATTTATTTACACGACGGAGTTTGTATAAAATAGGTCGTCTATTCTTATCCTTGACAATTTTTTGGCTCATTTTTCAGTATACAGACGTCGGTTTGTTTTTGGTAATGACGTTGTTTGTTAGAACAACGACGGTGATGTACCCTAACCGCTATTTCCACGTCAATATTAATGGAAAAAACGAAGTGGAAAAAGTATTTCACGACGGTTATATAAATATATTGGACGTCGTATGTTTAAATAACGTCGGATTTTATTTATTTAAAGACGTATTGTATTTATTTAAACGACGGAGTTTGTATAAAATAGGTCGTCTATTCTTATCCTTGACAATTTTTTGGCTCATTTTTCAGTATACAGACGTCGGTTTTTTTTTTTGGTAATGACGTGGTTTGTTAGAACAACGACGGTGATGTACCCTAACCGCTATTTCCACGTCAATATTAATGGAAAAAACGAAGTGGAAAAAGTATTTCACGACAGTTATATAAATATATTGGACGTCGTATGTTTAAATAACGTCGTATTTTATTTATTTAAAGACGTATTGTATTTATTTAAACGACGGAGTTTGTATAAAATAGGTCGTCTATATTCTTTTCCACGTCAATTTTTTGGTTCATTTTTCAGTATACAGACGTAGGTTTTTTTTTGTTAATGACGTTGTTTGTCATTACAACGACGGTGATTTCACGTCGTGGTTTTACTTTGCAAAAGATGTCGGTCGATTTTACGACGGTTTGAAAACCCGATACACGACGGTGAATTTCCGTCGCCTTTTGCCTTTTTTGTAGTAGTGGTTGCTTACCAAGAGGCTAATACGGAAGTCTCAATGCTTAAGTTAGGAAGCCGGAGCTCTCGAAGATTCTAGCAGCAAGGCAAAGTTTCTAGCACCAGCACCTGCCCCTGCTTGTGTCAGAGACGTATACACTTGCACCGAAAAAAAAGGGGAGGGGCACGTCGTGCAAATTTCAGCCATTCCATAGACACAGAAGAGATTAGTGCAAGACAAAGGAGATAAAAAAAAATCATAATAAAAAATAAAACAAGGGGGAGAAGGAGAAACTCACCAACGAAATTCGCGCCCTTCCGCAGCTCACGAAAAGGACAAATCAGGGAGGGGAGAACCCCAGAAGACTGGCGTGAACCCTTCCTTGCTAACACTCGCGCCGTACGTACCTTCGTTACAGCGGCGATGAAACGGGTCAAAAGGGTTTGATGCTTGTCTACCAAAACAAGGGCAGAATCCTTAGGGGTGAGAAAACCAGCGAATCTCCCAATAGATCCAAGGGAAAAACAAAGGAAAGGCATACCTTGCTAATCTCCCAAAGGATAGCCTAGGATACGCTGAGAAAAGAGAAGGAATCAGAGGTTCCGAAGAGGGAAGCACGCGCAACGAGGCTCCTTCTGGCAGCGCGCGAGCAGGTTTCCTCGTACGGAGGAGGATGGCGGGGGTCGAGTCTGGGTCAATCTCTCTTCCAGGTGTCGAAGACGGGCAGTTCTGGTTTGATCCCACCCTTGCTCGTTTTGGGTTCGTGGGAGAACGAAGAGACAAGTGAGAAAAAATTTTGTCTGGAAAGAGAAAAGAGAAGAAAGAAGAAAACAAAAAAGAAGTTGGGTCTGGTGAGTGGAACGAGGAAGGAAAGGGAAAATAAAACAAAAAAAATATAATGATGATAAAAAAAGAGGGAGAAGGCGGTTGATGTTGAGAAACCGCAAGCAACCGTTGGGTTCCATCATGGCACGCCGTCATTTTGCACGCGGGAAGAGGAGAGGTACCCTATAATTACAAATTTGATTTTTTGGGTTGGGTTTTAATTATTCGGCCCATTCCGGCGCCTGTTCATGGCCCTAATAATTACGGGGGCTAATGTTGAGGCCCAAAAAAGTCCATGGCTAGGCCCAAACGAATTTCCAGCCCAATACGATATTTTATGAAGAAAAGTCACATGTTAGAGTACATGAAGGCCCGTCATGTACAAACCACAGTCAACGTGCCATGCTAAATAAATAATTCATCATGCCAAAAACTGAGATAATTTTATGAAACGCAAACCCATGCTAAGGTAAGTACCATGCCCCTTTTCGAGAGCAATAAAAATAGAGCATGCCAAGCGACACGCCATGTCAAGCAGGAAATTATTACGCCCAACCATGCTACAAGCCTAAGTGGGCCCAAGCCACTTGAATGCCCGGGGCTTGCTTGAGTGGGTTGTGGCATGGATGGTAATAAATTGTCATGGGGCCCATTGATGGGCCAAGAAATGAGGATCCCGGGTTGCTTCCGAGCCTCGGACTCAAGCCCATTTCTTAGGCCCAAACATGTGGGTAAGTGCAAAAGAGAAAATAGCCTATTACCTTAGTAAAAATAGCCCATTACCTTAGATAGCCCACGAAGCCCAAATATTTGGTGAACTTAGCCCACTTATTGGATAACTTGACTTTCTATATTAAAAGGCTCATACAATTTGAATAAAAGGGATCCAAGGCCCTCAGCACTTGGCTGAAGAAGAGACCCACGAAGAAGCCAGGGGATCCACACGTGAGGGAAGGATCAAGTTCCAAGCTAAAACATTCAAGGGACCAAGGGATATTGGTGCGCAGGGAAGGATGCCATCCTTTGAACCAGCATACATACCCATTTATTTCCTTCATCAGACTTGGCCATGGAAAGAGGAGGAAAGAAGAGAAAGGGGATGGCTGAAAAAAGAAGTTCTCCATTGAAGCGGGCGCGGGAAGAGCATTGAGCTCCCAAAAATCCCTGATTTTGTGGGATTGGGCAGAGATGATTTTTACCACTATAAGGTAAGTCAAGAGAAAGGAGAAGAAAGGAAGAGGAAAGCTTGGCTAGATTGGAAAGAAACCATTAGGGTTTCTTGGAGAAGAACAGTTTCCCAGCAGCTATAAATAAGGCCTCTTCTACCCAACAAAAAAAAAACACCCTCTGCAGAGAGCAAGCTTCCTCTCTCACATGCAAACTCAGTAATTTCGTACTTTACTTGCCCATCTCCCCCATTTTCTCTCTTCTTGCAGGCTGTCAACACTTGAGAGACTCTATCAAGCTGCTGGAAGATACTTAAGCCACCCATTCTCTTCTTTTACCACATTCTCAACCAAAATCTTGCAAATCATTCCTCTCCTACCTTAATACCCCCTTCCTTACCTCAGAGGCACTTAGATTTCTCTTTAGTACTAAACTCATGACAATTTTGCTCCCATGCCACAAGTCACTCATGCCAAGCTAGAAAATCCATCTATAAGTTGTTATTATTTTCATTGGTGAAGGTAACCAAGGTGATTCCTAAGGTTTCATTACCCTTTCGAAACATTCTCGGGGCTTGATCTTCGAACTCAGACATAGGGGGATAATTTCAGATTCGTTCTTTACGGCAGCTCAGCTCATCCATAGCAGCTAGAAGAAAAAGTCCCCCACAGGTACTCTTACTCGGACATTAAAAAGATGTCTAACAAATTCAAGAATAAGTTAGGTGAAGGAGGCTTTGGCATGGTATTTAATGGAAAATTACACAGCGGCCGTTTTGGAGCAATTAAGATGTTGGGCAAGTCCAAAGCGAATGGGGAAGATTTCATTAGTGAGGTAGCTACCATTGGAAGGATTCCCCATGTTAATGTGGTGCAACTTGTTGGTTATTGTGTTGAGGATTCGAAGCGCGCTTTAGTATATGAGTTCATGCAAAATGGATCTCTTGATAAATACATTTATTCTAAAGAAGGGAGTAACTTGCTAAATTACAAGAAAATGTATGACATTTCGCTTGGAGTAGCTCGAGGGATTGAATATCTACACCAAGGTTGTGACATGCAAATTTAACATTTTGATATTAATAACATCATTCTTGACGAAAATTTCGTTCCAAAGATTTCTGACTTTGGGCTTGCGAAATTATATCCTATGGATAACAGTATTGTCTCGTTAACGGCAGCGAGGGGAACAATGGGTTACATGGCTCCTGAGTTGTTCTGCAAAAATATTGGTGGCGTCTCATACAAAGCTGATGTCTATAGCTTTGGAATGCTATTGATAGAAATGGGAAGCAAATGAAAGAATTTAAATGTACGTGCAGAGCATTCAAGCCAAATTTACTTCCCCTCATGGGTGTAATATCAGTATAAGGAGGGAAAGGAGTTGGAGATGGAGGATATAACAGAGGAAGAAAAGAAAATCGTAAAAAAGACGGTTGTAACTGCCTTTTGGTGTATTCAAATGAAGCCAAGTGATCGTCCGGCAATGAACGAAGTTATAAAGATGCTCGAAGGAGATGTTGAAAGCCTACAAATGCCTCCTAAGCCTTTTCTATGCCCTCAAGAGATGCCTGTAGATATTCATGATAATTTGAACCAAACATGTTCTAACTTGGAGGTGACATGTACTCTGTCACCTAGGTGATGATGAGGTAGCAACTTTTGCAATTATTTTTTAAACACTCTCCAGCACTTGCGCAGCGTTTCTCTACTTGTTTTCTTGGTTCTGATGTTGGGTTTTCGGGTAGTTGTTTCTCGTGTGGGTGTCTAGAGTAGTGTTGGGCTCCTAGATTAGTTTTCTTGGGTGCCTAGATAAGTTTGGGTGCTCTATCTGGTTTCAATTTCTGCATTTTAGCATGTTCTTATGTACGGAGCTTCATTTTCATTGAATTTCTCATTCACGGAATCACGGATAAAATAAGAACTCTTGCTGTGTTGATGTATTTGATTCAGGAACGAGTACTATTTTTAAAACACTAAACTCTTGCCACTTTGTCTTCTTCTCCTTTTTCTTTTTTTTTTTTTTTTGTTTTGTGGGAATCAAGTTTCTTTAATAAAAAGTCTATGATGATGTATAGAGAAACTCAAAAAATGAGTTCAAACAAATGCAATTGCACTAAAAAAATATAACACCTACAACTGACTTAAAGTCCGAGTCCAAAACAGGCATCAAATCAGAACCAACCAAAAACATAAAGCCCACAAATAGTAAATGCCCATAATAGATAAAAGCCCACAAAATACAACATTGCCTTAAGAAACCCTAAGACAAATAAGATATATGCGCCGCGCACAATCCAACAGCCACAAGCCTCACAACCAAACTAAGTCGCTAACCACCAAAGAGAAACTAGTAACCAATGGAAAATGGTGGTGGGCAAGCCACCCACACTACAACAAGTACAACGAGCAGTGATACCATAATCCAAGCAATAAGTGCTATTTGCACTTTAAGGGCATTCCAAACTCCAAAGGTGCCACCGAGGGAAACCGACAGGAGAGACATATCTAGAGTCAAAGAGCCAATTATAGTTGTTGAGATTCGACGATAACACGCAGCCCCCGGCGATAAGGAGAGAAAAAGCATAGCAAAACTTGTAAACACACCACCCCGAAAAAACCGGAAATTTCGCCTAAAACAAAAAACAACCAAGTTAAGAGAAAAAGAAAAGAAAAAAAAGAAAGAAAACGACTCTGCAAAGCAGTAACCCAAAACGTGGAAGAGAAAGAAAGAGAATGAAAAAGGGAAAGATGGAGGAAATGGGGAGGGACCAGGGCAAAAAAGAAAAGAAAAGGGAACTCTTGCTTTTGTACGGAGCTTCAATTTAATTGAATTTCTCATCTATCAATAAAATAAAAAGAACTCTTGCTCTGTTCTATCAATAGTATAAGCTTATAAATTTGATTAAGGGGTTTGGAACGAGTAATATTTTTTTTAAACACTAAACTCTTGCCACTTTGTCTTATTTTCATTTCAAATTGGAGCGCTTGCTTAAGGGTTTAAATTCCACAACTTATGGGATTTAAAATCCCAAAATTGCCCGAGTCATCTCACAGTTCTAAATTTCACAAACTATGAAATTTATATGGTTTGACAATTATACGAACATGTTACTCTACTCAGCAATGGCTTCCAACTCTAGGTGTCTTGAAGGGATGCTTGCATGTGTTGTTGTAGGACCTGCAAAGACAAAATGATTAGGAGGCATGGTCATGTTTTCTCCTCCTTCCAACGTATGAACCGCTATTTTCATAGACGGACGATTCACCGGGTGCCACTGGATGCACCAGAGTCTTACAATTCACTACAATAATATTGAGCAATAATCACTAATATTGCACTCCCATAACATATTAGTTGCAATTAAGACTATTTATTAGTTTATTTTTTTTGTAACCAATAGATGAAAAGAGGTGGCTCTTTCGGTTATGCAACTAATTCACCTAGAAACTAACAGGTAGTATGTGGCTATTATTTGTGCAAATTTCTCACGGAAGAAGGTTGATTCCTCGACTTTCAAATAAATTCATAACAAATCAGAAAAATAAACTGAAATTTTTTACGAACTTCTTGTGACATTTCTTCATTTTTGACACTTTAAAATATCAATATAACTTGCAAAAAAATTTAAATAATTTCTCAAACTCAATTTCATGAGATTAATACTTAGTCACTAAGTTAAAGATAATTAAATTTCCTCACTACGTACAACTCTTCCTCCACATGTGGATTTTAAATTTCCCTAGGTCAAAATTTGATTTTGGCGCTTTGTAGTTGAAGACGATCTCGTAAGGAATGTTTTGCAATTTTCGGTGTACTCAAATTCAATATTGTTTATATACAAACTATTACACTTACGTGAAGGTCAAACTTCATTTTTCACATCGTCATTGATTGTTACTGCTGAAACCATGGAGGTACCTTCGAATGTATAGAACAACCACTAATTTTCCTCCCTCTTCATAGTTAATTGAATTTACGAATTAATGCATAACAAGTGACACAACACATCATTTTGCTTCCTCTTTCATTTCGTAATGTTCTAATTGCATATCTGAACAATCAATTACATTGTCCAAGCTTACAATCGGTATGTAAAAGTTTACAATTGCATACTTCCGTGTCATAGCCATTATACGAGTTTGACCAATGACCCGTTCCAGTCTATAATGTTTTACTTTAAACCCTAAACCTTAAATCCTAACGGAGTGATTAGCCAATCTGAATATGTTAGACTATCTCTTATAGTAAACTAATGTATCACTAATTAAAGTCTAATTCAACTTTGTCTTGTTTCTTTGCAAATCATACTTGATATGATTGAAAATGCCATATGGTGTACCCACGAAGCATACCAAAGTAAGGGATATGTAAGACTTAAGTAATATTTCATGTTGTAATGGGCATATGAATTTACAATTTCTCTTTTTCTTATGTCAATTTGTTGTCTTGCAAGACATTAACTAACTTACAATTGCACGCTCCCAGGATACAATTTCGTAGTGTTAACATGCAATTGCACGCTCCTTAAACCCTAAACCCTCTAAACCCTTAAAAAAAATCATTAAAATTCAGAAAGAAAAAAAAAACCGAAAATTGCTACAAACTCCTTATGACATTACTTCGATTATAAGGGTCTTAAATCATGATTCCACCTATTTGAGTTCATAGTAATGGTTTAAATCAAAGAACAAGAGTGTTATGTTATAGAACATAATTTAGTGTTTTAGTTTGTTTTGAAACAAAGTTGAGTTTTTATTATCATTTTCCAAATGAGTAACAATCATACTTTTGGAGTTTGAGGGCATAGAGAATGTCACAAGGAGTTCCTACCAATTTCCAGTGTATTTTTTGGATTTTTATTTCATTTATTATGAATTTTATAAGTTAAATCCTAGAAAATAATATTAAATGGTTTGGTGGAAGCAGAATGGGGCGAAGTTAATGTGTGCGACGGCTGTCCTCCTATGATTGCGCCAAGTGTCAGTTTTGATATTTTTTTTCAAGTTTATGTTTAAAAATTTATCAAAAAATAATTAAAAATCAGAAAAATACACTAAAAATTGCATTTTAATACTACCAATTGCATCATGGTCGCGTGCAATTGCCATTTAACATCTTGCAAATGCATACCGACTTGTCCCACCAATTATATAACTTCCAATGCATAACCAAGAAAACCAGAAACAAGAGAAAAACAAAAAACAAAAAACCTGCACAAGAACCGAGTAGGGTGGAAATCAAAGAAAACTAAGGAACACACAAAAGACAAAACAAATAAAACCACACAAGAAGATGAGTAAAAACACAAACAAGGATATATCAAGGATAAAAAAAAACTAACAAAGACAAATTAAACACCAACAAGGGAGCCAAAAGCAACAACAAACAGAAACCTAATAGGAACAAAAGAAGATAACCAAAACGAAAATATATATATAATTATGTTGAATTCAGACCCATTGAAATAACACTCTTTGGGCTCATTTGGTACATCGGACTGTACTAACTAATTTCTATCGGATAGTATTAATCTGTTCCGAGAGTACTGACTGTTTATCCATAATATTATAAGGCGTCTGGTGCTATTTCGGATAACTAGTCTGACTAAGTTATACTGTGTTTGGCGATGTTCCGAATAACATCAAGATCAGACTATTTTTTTAATTGACTAGATTGTCCACTCTCCATTCCTATAGCCAATATAGACAATATAATTTGCATATATATAATTAAGAAAAAAAAGTTGGAAGATCAAATAAAATATCTACTACTTATCAAAACAAATAGTCTATTACAAGGACATCCAAATAGTCTACTACAAGAAAATATAAATAAATTATATGAACTACAACTTAATGTCTGTTCCTATTCCACTCATCATACATTTGCATAGCCAGATTATTCCTCCATGCAGTCCATTGATTTGAAGGTTCAATAGTGCCAAGTACCTGTTGGCTTCGCAAATCTCACGGCCTGGTGATCCGGGGCCGAGGGATATGCGTTAACACGTGGCTTCCTTCTTTTGGATGCGGTGCGGTTGTTCGGGGCGTGCCAGCACGGTCTCACAGTGCGTCGAGATGGTGATGTGGATGAAGTGGTTAAGTGGTGCGCCTGTTGAGTTCGACTCCTAATCAAACGATTGTGGCCGAGAGAGGAACTGATCTCGGCCGTCAGGTCACGGCCTGAGCTACAAGGCCGTTTAGTGGTGGTATTGATGGTGGATTTTGGGCGGTGCCTCGCGCGTTGCTCAGGGAGCGACGGTCGTATGACATATGGGGTGAATGAGAGATCAACAGAGATGGTGCTCCGGCGCCTTGAAAATCAAGGGTCGTATGATATATTGATGAACAGATTTTCCTTACAATCTAACACTACTCCTAGGAAAGCAAGTAAAAATATTGAAAGTGCATTGCAGGAAAATATAATTTGCTCCGTGGGAGGCTTTGGTTTGGTGTTTGAACCCTTTGAATATAGCTCGAGTTTGATATTTATAGGAAAGGCTCTTGGAGGAGTAATCGAGGCTGAAAATCTGCATGGTGGAGCCTGACCAGAACAAGTGGGTAGTCCAATCGACATTTGGGATCGTGAAGCATGGTGGTGTGACCCCATAAATCCTGGTAAATCTCGGCCGCCGCCCTGGTCGTGGGTTCTGCGCTTCTGGCCGTGGGACGCATTTAATGCCCTTGTTTGGTGGCTGGTGAACTGACCTCAATTTGTAAGAATATTTGTAAGTATGTTTGCGCCTAACCACTCTAATTTCTGTCACCAAATCCTGACTTTAGTCACTTCCCTTATTCCCTCGTGCATTAAATGCCCTTTTGCGGCTAGTGGGTTTGCTAGTCAGAGGCGTTTCTTCATTAAATGAAGCGTGGGACTCTAATCCCTTTGGTCGTGACTCTTTCGTCCTTCGGCCTCGGCCCATAATCCCGCAGTCGAGGCCGAGATGATTATGCCTTCGCAGCTTTTCCTTTGTTTTTAGGAAGGCCAAACATCTGACGACACGCCACGTTTTAGTTCATGAATAGGTGCTAAGGCCGAGGAAGGTCCTTTCGGCCAATTCAGCCAATTTATGGCCGTGATTTATTAGGCACAAACAAGTACATCACCATCTTGGTTAGTTTCCCCATTTTCAGTACCATTCAATTCATTCTCCAATGGATCAACAACCATCTCACCACGAATAAGATTATGTAATAGGCAACAAGCTGTAATGATTTTACATTGTGTCTCAATTGGGAAAAATGTTGGACTTCGCAAGATACCCCAACGCATCTTAAGAAGTCCGAAACACCTTTCAATCACATTTCTTGCAGCAACATGCTTCATATTGAAATACTCTTCATGATTATTAGGTGCCCTTCTATTCCTCCATTCAGATAGATGATATCTTGTACCCCTATAAGAAGCCAGATATCCTTGACCATTTGTGTACCCACCATCCACAAGAGAATAACATCCTAACAATTAAACAAATATTATGTACCTTACCAATAAGATAATCAAGCTTAATATTACCATAATGAAACACATGAATCTAATATTACCTGTAGGAACTCTTAATCTTGTTGGTCTACTAATTGCATCTCGTAACACCCTAGAATCAGACGCAGATCCTTCCCAACTAGGGAAAACAAATATAAATTTCATGTCAGGAGTACAAACTCCTAATACATTGGTTGCAACCTCCCCCTTTCGTGTTCGATATCTTGGTTTATCTTGTTCAGGGACACGAACACTAATGTAAGTCCCATCCAACGCCCCCAAGCATTTCTATGCAATTAAAAAAAAATAAGGTACCTTAAAAACTTAAAATATAAATATAATAATAAAATTGACGAATCTTAATTTAATTTTAAAGTACCTTAAACCATCTCCATCTATTATCGGTGCAATTATCAGGTATGGGTTCTGGCACCTACAAAAGTCTACCTTGTAATCTTAACACTCTATCCAAGATTGAATTGAAGTACCTACTAATAGTCTCCCCCGATCGCTTAAATCTACTACTCATTGTACGATTCTTCACATGATGTGCGAGTGTATGTAAAAACATACACACTTGCTCTTCTATGGTTACTGAACCATTTGTTCTTACTCTCCCATCATCACGATCAATTGACATAAATAATGGAAAGTTCTCCTATCCATCCTAATTTGGTTCACACATTGTATGTCATCAATTCCTATAGTGCTATCTAAATAATTTGACCGAGTTGCAATCCTGAAAAACCTTTGACTCCTAATGGCATTCCGTTGTTGGTGCCGTTGTTCCAAATTGTAGTTTGTCATGAACCACATCATGCACCAAACCATGATATGCAAGAACCACAATCTAATAATAAAGTATGCCACAATCTTTCTTTCATCCATATCTAGGCATAATATAAAGGAAATTTTTTTAATAAAAGTAATATAAATAATCATGCATTAATTCGATATTTAGCAATATAAATAATCATGCATTACACAAGACTACATGTAAAATTGGAATAATACAACAATAAGTAGAATTCTGCACATGACAGAAGACTACAAAATACAATCCCGCTTACATATACAAAAATATATGTGGTTTAACTATTAGAATTGTATTATGAATATACTTGGACAAGAATAATATAGCAGTTATGAGACTACCTTAGAAATGAAGATGAAAACTTAATGGAAAACCTAATGCCATGAATTATGCGTGTGAAAACTAAATGGAAAGACTGCCTTGTTAAAGAACCTTACACACAAGATTATCTTGTTATTTTTCCCTTTATTGCATATAGTTAGGCAAGTCTACAGTCTGGAGGATATTTCTACATACGCATAGTTATAAAGAAGCACAGCTCTCATGCCTCGTCTGCCTTAAACAATTCTGTGTTCTTTTAAGCAGTAGCCATGGCAGCCCTATTCGCGAAAACTGTTAGGCTCTTCCTTACTAATTTTGTTATTTTCTTAAATTTGTTATGCTTAAATTCGATTATAAAAAAAAGTCAAAACAGAAAAATTCATAACCTGATTTCCACAAAAATTTAATAAAAAATGAAATATATTAAGAATAGAGAAGAAGCAAGAAGAAGCATATTGGAGAGAGTATGAAAGAGAGAGAGATGGATACCTGAAGAAGAGTGAAGAGAATAATCTGTGGAGAAAATAGCAGAGAAGAACCCTAGGGAGAAGAAGATGAAAATGACGTCTGATTTTTCTCGTAGAAAGCGTGTTCTTTTTCCCTAGCCGTATAATTAAGCATGTATTATCTAAACTGGGGTGTGTGGGTTGTATTAGTTAGTCAGGTAAGGAGAGCATTGTTGAGGCCCAAAAAATCCAAGGCTAGGCCCAAATGTAATCTCGGCCCAATGCTATACCTTATCGAGAAGAAACCCGACTTGGGCACGCGAAAGTTCATCATATGCGCTTGCACACATGCCACGCCAAGCAAATAAGCAACACGCCACGCTACAAGCTTAAGTGGGCCCAAGCCACGCGAATGCCTGGGGCTTGCTGAGCGGGTTGTGGTATGGATGGTTACGAGTATTCACGAGGCCCATTGATGGTCCAAGGAGTGGAAGTTTTGGGCTACTTGGGAGCACCAAAACACAAGCCCATTCCTTGAGCCCAAATATATGGGTAAGCATGAGAGAAAAACCTAGTAGCCCATCACCTTAAGAAAACCTAATAGCCTATAACACGTGAGAAAATCCCACATTAGCTAAAGCTTCCAGCGTCTGATGAAATCAAAGGGAACTCACAAGCCGCTGGAAACAAAACAGCCCAGCCCAAGCACCTTATAAAATATCCAACGTCGTGCCTCTCTCTTAAAACCATGTCACAGCCAAACCACCAAAACCAAGCAAACCCATGTGCTGATCACCTTTTTGACCAAGCACCCTTACCCATTCTTTCCTCTTCAAGCTTTGGTGAGAAAACAAGAAACAAAAGTGGGCGGCTCCTCACCCACATGGAGAAGTCCAGCTGCCTGAGGACCTTGGAACCCCAAAAAGCTGCGTGCCTATGGGTTCAGGGTAGGGAAATTTCACCAAACAATAGTAAATGGAAGAAAGTGAGGAAAAGGGGAGAGGGGCTTGACAAAATTAAGGTTTTTAACGCCTATAAAAGGAGCCACTTTCTTCCCAGCAAAAGGGAACAACAAACCGATCGAAGGCAAGCATCCCCTCTGGAATCCTTCAATTTCATGCTTTATTCTTCCATCTTCCTCCTTTCTCTCTCTCAAAACCCACATCCAGATAGAGCAAGCATCATCTCTCATCTCTGGAACCCTCCGATTTCAAGCCTTGTTCTTCCATTGCTTCCCATTTTCTCTTCTGTCAATCGACCAGAAGCTTGACAAAGCTTTCGTCAAGCTACTGGAAATATGCTAAAGCCACCCATGCTTTCATCTTCTTCCTCGCTCTCTCTCTCATAACACATATCCAGTGAGCAAGCTTCCCTCTCATCTTCAAAACCTAGCAATATCGTGCACTATTCATCCTTCTTCCCCATTTTCCCTCTTGGCAGAACTTCCAGGTACTTGACAGAACTTTCGTCAAGCGTTTGGAAACTTGCTCAAGCCACCCGTTCTTCTTCCTCATCTCTTTCTCTCTCTCCTCAACAAATCCTCCCAAAAACTCTCTCTTCCCCTTACTTTGAGCCTATGTTTCTCATAGGAAACCCAAGCCTTCTCTCTCTCATGCTAAACTCACGAATGCTCAGCTCCCATGCCACAAGCTTCTCATGCCAAGCCTAAATATTTATCTGCAAGCAATTGTCTTTTTTGTTGGTGAAGATAACCAGGGTGTTTCCTAAGGCTCCGCTACCCTTTTGAAGCACACTTGGGGTTTGATTCTCGAACTCAGATACAAGGGGCGATTCCAGCCATTTTCTCTTTACAGCAGCCCAGGCCCATTCGTCAAACTGCCTGGAACGAAAAAGCCCCTACAAGTATTAAAAGCCCAACCCGTATAAAATAGTCAGGTAATTAAATAATACAAGTTGACACCAAACACCTGACATAGACTATTTACTCCTATCCATAGTCTAATACGGTGTACCAAACGAGCCCTTTGTGCATTTTAAATTTCATAACTAGCACACCCAAACCCCAAGCTCATAATTCCCAATTGCTATAGAAACATAATTTTAACGGTAATATGACATCTAATTTTAATATATAATTCAGCTAAACACAATGTAGGTCATCCTTTAACTGCATTATCATAATACAAGTGCATTTGAAATTGTCAATTGACAAGCAAAGAAAGAGGCTAGGGAAGAGGAATTCCAATAGACGGGATTCGCACTACTACAAAAAAAGGCAAAAGACGACGAGAATTCACTGCGTGTATCCTGGTTTTCAAACCGTCATGAAATCGACCGACATCTTTTACAGAAGCAAACCACGATGGTAAATCCCCGTCGTTGTTAAAACCAACAACGTCATTAACAAATAACAACCGACGTCTGTATATTGAAAAATGAACCAAAAAAATTGTTAAGGATAAGAATAGATGACCAATTTTAACAAACCAACGTCGTTTCAAAATCAATACATGACGTATTTTTATAGAACATGGCCTTAAAAAAGTGATTCCACGACGAAAACTAAAACTGACAGCCGTTACATATACCTTTCACGACACATTATCAAACAAGAAACGTGAAATACAATTATAACGTCTTTAAATAAACAACATACAACGTTATTGATGCATAGTACGTCACCACTATTTATATAACCGTCGTGAAATAGATTTTCCACTTCGTTTTTTCCATAAATGTTGACGTGGAAAGAGAGGTTAGGGTCATTACTTACGGCACATTTATTTCTACAGATAACGTTGTATTTAATAGAAAACGTCATTCGAATATAAAAGAAAATCGTGTTTCCGAATTTATACGTCATCTTAAAAAACATGATCGTCGTGTAATGTATATGAGACGGCAAAGTTTGTCAGTCAATCGCCATATAAAATGATTTTAACGACATGATTTGAAAATAAACGACGTGGAAAAGAGGTTAGGATCATTATTACGACACATTTATTTCTACCAGACAACGTTGTGTTTGAGGTACAACGTCGTCCACATATAAAAGACAGTCGTGTTTCAAATTTTATACGTCATCTTTACCAACATGACCATTGTCTAATATAGCGAGGGATGATAATCGGGTGGTGAGTGATACCATGGCACTGAGCGTGCAAAGTACGGCATCTGCGCGCAAGTATGGGGCATCGCCTCATTGTGAAATCCCATGAGGTAGAGGTGCTAAGAACTCAGTTGGTTGCAGAGTGGAATTTGGTTGAAGATTGTTAGTGTGTGATAAGGAGTTTGAAGAAGGAGAGGGAAAATACGGCGCAGGCGAATCAACATCAGCCTCAAATATTGCAGGAACAGAATCAAAAGCTATCAAAGATGGTAGATTTTTACTCTCAAGATATGCAAGAGCAGCTGGAGGCCCTGGATCGACCGGGTAAACGCAAGCATTGAGATCACGACACAAGTTACGCTCAAGCTAAGGGTGTGATCTTTGGGAGCTAAAGTGATGAGCCCCAAGAAGTTGTGCGTGAAAACCCAAGAGAAGAGATCCAGATGGCTAAACTAAAGGCTCCTATTGTGGAATCAAGAAGCGCCCCCTGATGTTAATGTTTTTTTTTAATAAAGTTTTTAAGTTAATGTAATCTCATGTTTCCTCTTTTTTTTTTTTTTAATGTGAAATAACTTTTTTATCAACCTGATGTAGTCCCATGTTTCCTCTTTTTAATGTTTCCCCTTTTTAAATTGGAAACTAGGAATGAGTAAGGTTATTAACCAGGTAACATGTTTAATAACTTGTTTAAGACGACCCAAAACCGACGCGCGAGTTTATTAAATGGGTCGGGTTTTGGTTAAGTATTCTTGACATGTTTATTATCCCGACATGACACGAACCCAACACGACCCAATCCATTGCCACGCTTCCATCATTAACAGTTGTGTTTGAGCATCCAAACGACGCATTGTTTTTCCCCTATCTACACGCGGCTCAACCACTAAAAGGTGCTCCTCTATGAAGATCGGCCATTTTTCGAATCATGGTTGCCCCTGTGCAAGCGACGTCAGTGGAAGAGAATGTAGTTCCCCCGACCAAGGACGTGGGGGCTCCTATGTGATGTGCATGCCAAAAAAAAACAAGAAAAAGAATAAGAAGAAATAAGGAAAGACATGCTCAACCGAATAAGCTCTTTTTGGCACGACCGATTTTATCATGGCCAAGTGAAGTCTTTGACCAGTGGGCTTTTGGTAATACCAAAGGAGGCCCAAAGAGTTGCGACTTTCCACGCTTGAGGAGGCCCTCAGGATATAAAAGACCGACTAGGCCTATTTAACTCATGATGTCGGTTCCGAAAGGATGATGCAAGGACCTCACGGCCCTCGGAGCTCCAGTGCCTAGGTGCTCCGTCAAAAACACTAAAAATTTGGACTCGCTTACTCTAACACCATTTTCTAGACCACAATATTCAATTCTCTCACCAACAGACTGGAAACAATAGTGGAAGACCTAGAAATAACTAGAAACACAAGACACAAGCAATAACACACATGGAAGTCACGCAAGTAACTCACTTTAAATATTGACGACGGGGAAATGATGCGAATGACAACAAGTAAGAATCGGTAGAGAAATTTAGAAGAGGTTCTCGCTTAGAAATTCAAAAGGCGAAAACGAAGTTTATTTGCCTAAGTGTTTCTATTTATACACAAGAAGGTGGAATGGTGTGCCCATTGATGAAAGTCGGACAAGTGGACACAAGGAGACTGACGTGATTGTTGAATGCTTTAGACATCTAACTTTCCGCTCCTAAGGAGGCCCTCAGGATATAAAAGGCCAACTAGGCCTATTTCACTCATGATGTCGGTTCCGAAAGGATGATGCATGGACCACACCACCATCGAAGCGCCCAGTGCCTAGGTGCTTCGTCAGATACACTAAAAATTTGGACTTGCCTACTACTCTGCCATCATTTACTTGACCATAATACTCAATTCTCTCACCAACAGACCAGAAACAATAGCGGAACACCATGGAAGACCTAGAAAAACCAGAAACACAAGACACAAGCAATAACACGTATAGAAAGTCACATCAAGTAACTCACTTAAAATACTGAAAACGGAGAAATGACACGAATGACAACATATAAGAATCGGTAGAGAAATTTAGAAGAGGCTCTAGCTTAGAATTCAGAAGGCGGAAATGAAGTTTCTCTGCCTAAATGTTTCTATTTATACACAAAAACATGGAACGGTGTGCCCGTTGATGAAAGTCGGACAAGTGGACACAATGAAGCCTCAAATGACGTGTCCCCATCATGATGAAAGCAGTTGCTCCTGCACAGCCAAACAACACATTGTTTCTCCCCTCTCTATACGTGGCGAAAGTCCTCGATCAAAGGGACTACTTAAGGACTTGGGGGTCTTCTGTTGATACCAAATACAAAGAGGGAATACGAAAAGAGTCGAATAACTAGCCTCCATCATTTACGGAAGTGACCGAGCCTAAAAGGCCGGAACGAGGCCCAAAAAAGTCCTTATCCATGTTTAAGGAGGCGCACGTGGTAAATAGGTTGATCGTGCCCATTTCACTCATGTAGTCGGTCTCGAAGAAACAACTCATGGACCACACCGGCCTTGTTGTGCTGAGGGAATACGAAAAAGATTCGAATAATTATCCTCCATCATTTACGGAAGTGACCGAGCCTAAAAGGCCGGAACGAGGCCCAAAGAGGCCCTTATCCATGCTTAAGGAAGCGCACATGGTAAACAGGTTGATCGTGCCCATTTCACTCATGCAGTCGGTCTTGAAGAAACAACTCATGGACCACACCGCCCTTGGTGCGCTGAGCACTTGGGTGCTTCACCCAGAAGTCCACGTGTTGCTCACTTGAAAGAACCAATTATCCCATGAATATTCCATTTGAAGATTGATTCCTCCAAATGAGGAGGTACATGTTTACCTGCAACTGACCAACCACCAATAGGGTGCCACATCACTAACGACCTTTCACTCCAACATCGAAACAATGCAAGAAAAGAAGCCATCTTCTCAAGTATAAAATAGGCGCACTTTTCAACCTTAAAGGTATTATAAATTTCCTCCATTTTGAGTACAATACTTTTCATAGCTTCTTTTAAGGAAGCGCTAAGTTAAGCATTAGAGGGTGGTTAAGCGCTAAGTTAGGCATTGGAGGGTGGTTAATGGCTCTCTCACCACCATTTTGTAATGACCATTCTTTGTCATCTTGTAGTAATTGGCAGATAGAATCTCACCCTTACTTGGCCACTCCAAGTAACACCAAAAATACATCTTCAAACACCCAAGTTCAGCTGAAGAATGCTCTCAAGGGAGAATTAACTGAGGCTGACTTCATCCTAATGTCTTGTACAAAATTCATGCATCAGTAATGCACATTCTCATTCCTAAATTGTGAGGATTATATTGATAATTTGGGAATCAATTTTGATACATTAAATCAAGTGGCATTCTCAAACAAATGGGTTCTGTCTTAAGCTTGCAACTCTCAAGCAATCAGATTTTGATCCCTTTCTTATGCTTGGATTCCACTTGGGATGCTCTACTGGTGTTGATTAGAATTCCAATTTTATGTTAAAAGGGTAATAAAGGTATTTCATCTTAATAATTAAATTAAAAAATATACAGCTGTCGATTTTTGGGTTTATTTTGGGTGTGTTTATATACATTAAATAGTATAGGATATTTTTATAGTTTTATGTCTAGGAATGAGTATTTAACTAATTTTCTAATACAATTAAAACCAAGTGATCGTCCATCAATGAAAAAAGTCATAGAAATGCTTGAAGGGCATGTTGAATACCTACAGATTAAAGAGATTATGAATGAATGGTATATTTCATTGATCTGTTCCTGATACACAGAATGACTATTATATACAAATTGATAATGTCTAAATAAGGTAAATACAATAGGATTGATGTAGAGAATCAATCTAGATTGTCTAAACAAGGTAAATACAACATGTTTGATGTAGAGAATCAATCGAGATTAGCTATAACAGGAAGGCAAAAATCAAGGTTGACTTTGGTGAGGGATTACAGATGATTGCGTTGATGATGAGGTGATTTCCTTTGATGAAGGTTCCCTTTTACGCCCCTGCAAGACGGTGGTCCCATTGGAGACACCGATTTTGGACCGAAGAAGTTGAAAACGCAGACGTGGAAGTGGTTTGGTGAGGGCGTCGGCAAGCTGGTCAACAGTAGAAACATGAGAAACTTGAAGAAGACCACTATTGACTCGATCCCGACAAACTGAAAATCAATATCAATATGTTTGATGCAAGAATGGAGAACATGATTAGCACAGTAGAATGTGGCTCCAATGTTGTCACAGGAAATGAGCGGTGGACTGGGAAGGGAAATGCCAAGTTCACGTGACAGAGATTGAATCCATGCAATTTCGGCAGTGGTGGTAGCAATGGCTCGATATTCCGCTTCAGTGGATGAACGGGCTACAGAGCGTTGCTTGCGAGAGCTCCAAGAGATTAGGTTGCCACCAAGATAAACAACATAGGCAGTAGTGGACTTACGGTCATCATGATTGCCGGCCCAATCCGCATTAGAGAAAGCATAGAGACGTTGAGATGAGCAGCGAGACAAATGAAGACCAAAGTATAAGATGCCCTTCAAGTAACGAAGGAGACGTTTGAGGGCTTGCCAATGAGACTCCGAAGGCTTATACATGAACTGAGAGAGCTTATTAACGGCAAAGGAGATGTCAGGGCGTGTGAGGTTGAGATACTGAAGACAACCAATGATTTGACGAAATTGAGTAGCATCAGTAGGTGGACAGCCATCATTGAGCACAAGACTATCAGAGGGAGATAATGGAGTGCTGACCTCCCTGGCACCGTCCATTTTTTCTTTGAGTAGGAGATCACGAATGTAATGGTGTTGCGAGAGAAAGAGACCAGTCGTGGTGGGAATAACCTCAACACCAAGGAAGTAATGAAGAGACCCCAAGTCTTTGACAGTGAACCAGCGAGCCAATGTGGCAATGAACTGCATTACAAGAGAAGAATTGTGCCATTAACAATAAGATCATCAACATAAACCAAGAAATAAATGACATTACTACCAAAGGTAGAAATAAATAGAGAGGCATCAGAGGTAGCATTGCGAAAGCCATTAGAGAGCAAGAAGGAGCTCAATTCCTTGTACCATGCCCGAGGTGCCTGCTTAAGGCCATAAAGAGCCTTTCGGAGTTTACAAACATGAGATGGTAGGTTGGCATCAACAAAACCCGGGGGTTGTGACATATAAACAGTGTCACTGAGTGTGCCATGAAGAAAGGCATTGTTGATGTCCAATTGACGAATAAGCCAGCCATTAGACAAGGCAAGATGCAACACAACACGGATGGTGGTGGGCTTGACCACAGGACTAAAAGTATCTGAGAAATCGACCCCAGGGCGTTGATGAAAGCCCTTGGCGACCAAACAGGCCTTGCACCTGTCAATAGTGCCATCGGGGTGTCGTTTTGATACGAAATACCCATTTACAACCAATAAGATTCTGAGTAGGGTCAGATGGAACAAGCTCCCAAGTTCCATTGCTAATGAGAGCATTAAACTCAGGAGACATGGCAGCTCGCCAAAGAGGATCTTTAATGGCCTGAGAAACACATGTCGGTTCAACGGAGGAGGGTATGGGGTGTTTGGTAGCGACTAGAGCATACCGAGGATTCGGCTTGCGAATACCAGCTTGGCACGCATCACCATTTGGTGATCGGGAACCGTGGGTGGTGAGATAGAATGTGGTGGGGGAGGCGATGGGTCAGGGGATGGGAAGGTAAGAACGAGTCTATTTGGGTTTCTGAGGTAGGTACGGATAGGGGATGGCTGGGGAGTTTGGGTTTCTGGTTAGATGGGGGGTCGGATTGGAAGGGAAATGGGTTGGGTTCGTGGTTTGTGGAGGGGTATGAGTAGTATGGGGTGGGTTAGAGGGGGGTGGGCTTTGTGGCGGAAGTGGAGAGACGGGAGGGGCCAGTGGTGGTATGTTCGCAGGGGGGCAGAGGTGCTCCAGGCGGAAGAGGCAGCGGAGGACGATGTGGATGGTGCAGTTGGCGAGGAGGTGGTAGCCGATGGTGGTGGCATGGTGGCTGCTTGGAAAGGAATATAAGTAACAGAAGGAGCAAGAGTAAACCAAGAGGTGGAATTAGGAGGGAGGACAGAAGAAGTGATATTATTGGCACTAGCAAGAGGGAAAGTGGACTCATCAAATTGGACATGACGAGAGATAAAAAGTTTATTGGATGAGAGATCAAGACATTTGTAGGCACTTTGATTAGAGGAGTAACCAAGAAAAGACACAGGCGGGAACGAGGAAGTAACTTGTTGGAGTTGTAAGGCCGTAGCCATGGAAAACACAAACATCCAAAGGTACGAAGATGTGAGTAATTGGGTTGTTGATGAAAGAGTTGTGTACATGGTGAGACATTGTTAAGGATGAGAGTGGGCATTCGATTTATGAGGTAGACAGCAGTTTGAAAAGCATAGGACCAATAGGAAAAAGGTAAGGAGGGTTGATGAAGAAGGGTGAGACCGGCTTCGACAACATGACGATGTCGTCGTTCGGCACACCATTGTGTTGTGGAGTATGTGGTGGTGTGATGAGATGAGAGATGCCAGCAGAAGAGAGAAAGTTTTTGAGTTTGACAAATTCCCCTCCACCATCAGTAAATAAGGTGATGATTTTAGTTTTGAAATAATTTTCAACAAGGGCTTTAAAGGTGGTGAAGGTAAAACACATCCGATTTCTTTTTGAGAGGGTATAGCCATATGTACTTGGTAAAATGATCAACAAAAATAAGATAGTAGGAAAAGCCATCAATGGAAGAATAAGGGGCAGGGCCCCAAACATCACTATAAAGAAGCTCTAACGGACCATTGCTTTTAAGGGAAGAAGTACCAAATGGGAGCCTATGGCTCTTATTACATTGACATGAATGACAAAGAGACTCGGACAATTTGGAGGACACATGAATGGAAGAGGAACGAAGAACTTGTTGAAGAGTTTTAGAATTTGGGTGACCAAGACGCCGGTGCCACAAATTTGGGGAGACCACCACACCACCATGGCCTGAGGTTGACGGAGGGATTGGGAGGACCACTCGTACACATCGTCCTTATTTGGGCCTTGAAGAAATACCGCCCCCGTGCTCAGATCCTTGACATGAAAGAAATCAGGAAAAAGTTCAATAGATGTATTATTTTGTTTGTTAAATTTGGAAATAGAAATAATATCTTGCTTAATGGAAGGAACACAAAGAACATTAGATAAGGCAAAGGTTTTGGAGGAGGGGGCAGTGAGAGAGGATGAATCGACATGAGTCATACCCAAACCTGAACCATTACCAATAATTATTTCATTGGGGCCATCATATGTGGAGACATCGGAGAGATTGGTGACTTTGGAGGTAACATGGTGAGAAGCACCGGAATCAAGAAGCCATGTGGGAGAGGCATTGTGGCGGCCATTGTAGGTAGAATTGACCACTGGCTGACTTTGGGAGCCAGATTGAAGCTGGGGACAACGTTTGGCACTATGACCTTGTGTACCACACCATTGACAATAGCCACGATAACCAATGCCAGTGGTGTTGTTTGAACGACGACCGTTGTCAGTGGTGGAAGGCGAGGTGGACTCAGAGGAACCACGGTAATTGTTGCGGGAGCTAGAAGAGCCACGATTGTTATTGTAGTTGTTGGAGCGAGAACCACGGTTGGTGAGGGCTCGCTGGGAGCTTTGAGTGACATTAGCAGTGATGACAGGTGTGGTAATTGTAGCGTCGGCACGTGTAAGGGTAGCTTCATGTTCAACCAATATATCATGAAGATTTTCGAATGAGATAGAGGTGTCACGGGAACGAACAACAGCAGCAATCTCCTTAAATTCAGAACCAACACCATTGAGAATGTAGAGGAGAAGATCATCATTAGAAAGAGGGACATCGATGATGGCAAGTTCATCGGCGATAACCTTAACATCTTGCAAATACTGAGAGACAGGCTTATTCTCACACGCATGAGAGTAAGACGTTCCTTGAGACCAAGGACAGGAGCACGTGCTTTGCTAGCAAAGAGATGGAGCAGTTTGTCCCACGCCTCCTTGGAGGTCTTGGAGGAGGCAATAAGGGATATTACTTGCGGTGAAACGGATGCAAGAATAGCATGGAGGAGCAGCTGGTCCTGACGAATCCAAAGGGTGCAAGGCGCGGCTGGAGTGGCTGGTGGGCATGTAGAAGAACCATCCACGTAGCCCATGAGGTCATAGCCAATAAGGAGGGCGTTAAGCTGGGCACGCCAAGATGGGTAATTTGTAGGTGTAAACTTGACCGGAAGTTGTGCGGCAACGTTGATGGTGATTCGGGAGGAGAGGGTGTTGGAGTTAGTGTCGGTGATGATTGGGGTGGGTATATCAGAGGATTCAGGAGCCATGAGTATAGACTGCTGGAAGAAAAAAAAAAGGGATCAGAGGATGCTCGTTGGAGCCTTAGGGCTGTGATACCATAAAGAGATTATGAATGAATGGTATATTTCATTGATCTGTTACTGATACACGGAATGACTATTATATACAAATTGATAATGTCTAAATAAGGTAAATACAACAGGATTGATGTAGAGAATCAATCCAAATCAGCTATGACAGGAAGGCAAAAATCAAGGTTGACTTTGGTGAGAGATTGCAGATGATTGCGTTGATGATGAGGTGATTTCCTTTGATGAAGGTTCCCTTTTACAGGTGCCTCCCAAGCCTCTAATGTGTCCACAACAGATGCTGATAAGCGATCATCAAAATATTCCAAATCCAGCATGTTCTAACTTGGAGCTAACATGGACCTTTTCAGCTAGGTCATGATCAAATAGGCATGGACTCTGTTTTTTTTCCTTTTTCTTTTTGAAACCCCAGACTCTGTTAACTAGCTTGGTGTTTTTCACTAGTATGGAATCTGCCGTTTGGAACAAAAAAGAAACAGAGCGTATCACATTTGTAGACCACATTTATAATAGACTTGTTTCGTACAAAGCTGAAAATGGTGTTCAGAGTGTCAGTTCTTTAAATTCCGTGGGTGGCGTAGCTACCGAAATCAATGCGAGACATGAATCAGTGTGTGTACCCAAACCACAATGATGTGAGCTTTAATTGACCCCATCTTAAAATTTACCTTCACCAGTTACTTCTGTTTTTCATCAAAGACTCTCGGACGGTCAACTCAATTGAAATTGTGTCTATTAATTGACCTTCGTGATGAAATCTTTCTAATGGAAGAGGACAAAGGTCATTGAAGCTAGAGAACTGCAAAACGAGGAATCAAAAAACAAAGTTCAATCTTTCCCCGTATTACTTTTTTTTTTTTTAAAGGTTCAATGCTTGCCTTTCTAGGCATTTTAGAAAGTAGTCGCTGATGGTCCAACATCCCAACCCCACCACCCTCTCAAAATTAATCTCTCAATCAACTGGGGTTGCGCGGGGAGGGTCGAGATTTTTTAAACACTTGTATGTTAGGCTTCCATCTCCAACGCAAAGATACTCTCTAAAATACTAGAAGAACAATATTTCTGCAAGACACACTATTGGGGAACTTTGAAACTTCAAGGATCACATGATGAAGCAAGCAGGACAACGGCAATTTTATGGAAGCTAGTGAAGGACTGTCATTTTCAAACTTGAAGCAAGATTGTTACACAATAGTTTATGTGCACAAGTGATGCATAATATTGGATTTGGCAGCCAGTGATTGTGTGGTAGCAATAGGTCCAGTGTTACTATGTTAGGGTCATTGAAACGCCCCTATTTCTAAATTCTATGTAGTGCTGGACCATGAGGCATGTGCTGGTCAAGTACAAACAACAAGAACTATATGATCATTCTTGATTGCCTACATAAGTGTGTTTACATGTAATGATGTAATGTATAAGTACACATGTTACTCCAACTCAGGAATTGCTTCTAACTGAATGTTCAGATTTCTTGCAGCCGTACTCGCATTGGTTCCTGCAGCACCTGTAGAGGCAAAGGGATTGGGAGGCATGGTTAAGCTTTCTCCTCCTTCCAACATCTGAACCACGGCTTTCATTGAAGGGCGATTCACTGGATGCCATTGGATGCACCAGAGCCCTACAATTGCAAGTTTCTTTGGAATTTTACCTTCTCCTTCTTCACTGATATGGATGCGTAGGTCATCTCCTTCTTCTAGAAGATTATAAATCCATTCGGGATAGTAGATTTCAATTCTGTTCTCCGTTGCTGAACTGACATTCTTCCTTCCTCCTACCATCTCGAGCAGTAGCATTCCAAAACTGTACACATGCACATCTGACTTATAGGACACATTTCCAAAGTTCCTGGAAAACACTTCAGGTGCAATGTAGCCCATGGTGCCCCTAGCTGTAGTCATTGACACTATGCTTTGATCCTTGGAACATAACTTGGCTAAACCAAAATCAGAAATCTTTGGAGTGAGGTTGTGGTCTAGCAAAATGTTATGAGGTTTAATGTCAAAATGGAGGATTCGCTGATAGCATCCTTGGTGAAGATATTCAATTCCTTTGGCTATGGCTAGAGCAATATCTTGTATCTTATCCCAACCAAGGAAACTGTTCTTATTGTCTGGTGATGAAATGAAATCCTGCAGTGAACCATATGGTAAGAACTCATAAACAAGAGCTCGTCTAAATCCATCAGCGCAAAAGCCAACCAAGCGAATGACATTGACATGGTGGATATGACCAATTGTTCTCACTTCATTGATGAACTCTTCCCCATCTCCCTTAGAACTATTGAGGACTTTCACAGCAACAAAGAGTTCAGAAGAAAGCTTTCCTTTATAAACAGTTCCGTAGGCTCCTTCCCCTAACTTGTCGTTGAAGTCATTTGTAATCCTCCTAATATCTGCATATGAATATCTGCTAGGTTTGAGAGCTCTGTAATCGTCTAAAAATCTTTCAATCTCTAATTGATTCTCCTTTTCTTTTGTGTCAGAACTATAGACATGATAGGCCGCAACGACAAGGAGTAACACAAAAAATGAACCCAGGGATGCACCTGCAAGGGAATCCTTTGTAAATATCACCACGATCTCATATATACAGATGAAACAAACTGCAACTCCAATTAAACAACTCACCTGTAGCCACCCATTTCCTTTTTGTACCTGAAAAAAAAAAATACACTGTCAAACTAAGTAATTAGAATGAGCTATTGCTTGGAAAATATCCTTTAAATAAACAGTGCTGCTACTTTGCTCTAAACTTCCAAATAAGTAAGCAAAAAGTGGATTGCAAATGATAATATCTCCTTTCATGAATGCATTGTATTATTTGCATCTGCAGATAATAGACTAGTATAGCAGAATATTAAGAATCTGTAACAATTAAAATATATATGAACCAATTAAATATACATTAGCCAAGTTAACCTTGAGGACCACGAACACCAAAAAAAAGAAAAAACAAGGATACAACTTGATAGATTCATCAACCTCAGAGACGTTAGTAAGCAAGCAAAAAGTGACTAGTAGTAAGCAGAATATTAAGAATCTGTAATAAGTTAAATATATGTGAACCTGCTTTACTGAAGTCCACACATTCAATTTCACTTTTGGTGCCATTATTCTTCAATCTACACATCTTTCCCATTGCCTCACACTGTCCACAATTTGGTTCAGACCACTCCAAATAAAGATTGGCAGGCTTGTCTGAAAAATATGGAACTGATGACAAATTATACATCTTTGTACAAGACAGTAGGGCCAAGTTCCCAATGCTGTAGGAAGAAGCAACAGAATAAACTTGGTAGCCAGGGCCACTGAAGCAGGGGACTGGTTCATCTAATTGCCTCTCAGCTAAGGAACAATTGAATAAGGTAATATCATACATGAAATCTTTTGAGAAGTGGAAGGGAGAGATTGACTTGTTGAAGACTTTCAAAAGCTTCACCAGAAGACAGCTTTCTGGATCATATAATTGGACTGCCTGAGCCTTATAATCTATGCTTTTGACTGGGAATTTGAATGGAATTGGAAGGTCAAGAATTGTTTCATGCTTCTCATTGCATGACAGAACAAACCCAGGAAAGACACAGTGATCTGGGTGCCTGCCCTTGAGGCTGAAAGGGAAATGGACAGCTGGGCCTTTATCTCCACACTTCAATTTTTTGCAGGTATCTTGGGATTCTCCAAGCACTGTGGAGAAAGCCAGAAAGATTAAGCAGAAGGAAGAGATGATAATTTTTACCATATCTCAGGCTGCAGAAAAACGAAATTGTTGTGCGCAGCGGAAGCGGATTGCACTGGGGTGGTTGATATGAAACCGTTGAAACAACAAGAGCAAAATATGGAATACAGAAATCCAAACGACACAAGGATTTATACTGGTTCGGCCCGTGTGTAGCCTACATCCAGTTCGAAGACAGCGAGAAATTTCACTAGTATCCCAAAAGAAATTACAACCAAAGGAGATTAACCCTCTCACCTATCCTAGGAATTACAGAGTTTAACTCTCACAGCCCAAATCCCAATTACACCCAAGTCACTCTCAAGCTAACTACACACAAGAGCCAAGAACACAAGGATTGTTCTTGCTCACTAGGAAAGAACACACTAAGAACAATACAAAGAAATAAACCTCCCACAAACACAAGGAACAAATGAAGAAGACTCTACCTTTGAAATAGCTTGATCTTCCCTCAACATCTTGCGTAGCCAAATAGGAGTTTATCTCCACCTTCATGGTGATGCTCTCTAGTATTTCTCTCTATGTGGAAGTGTCCCTCACTTCTGTTTTAGCCTCTCTGAGTAATGGTGCTCCCTTGCCCCAACCTCCTCACATTTGGTTGGATTGCTACAAATGAAAACATTTGCTTCCAATTTATAGCCAAAGATGTGAGAGTGTGAATGCAAGCTTCAACTATTCATATGTTGGCTACCAAACTCAACAATGGATGGCTACCAAACTAGCTACACATTTTGACCTCATAGCAAGCCAACATTTACTCACATGGGCAACTCCAATGGCAAACCAATATTGACCCATATGCCAAATTTGAGCCAATTTCAACAATTTCCACCTTGGCACAAATTTACCAAGCCACACTAGAACTTTCTATCGCCCATCTTCCTCTTACCAAATCAAGCTCAAGCACTCCTTGAACTTGCAACCAAAAATGTGTGGTTCGATCGAACTAGATGATCCCAACAGAAGAACCTCTTCTATCATCCTCATAACCAAGCCACACCAGCTGAATGTACGTGCATAAACCGCACAAACCTTAAACGCTTGAACCTCAAGCTTCTTCCGCTACAGTACACGCAAAGTCTAGACAACCAAGTAGCAGGAACGAACAATTTCAGCTGCCCAAAAGAGGGAATTACCCTCCCAAAGATAACCTCTTACAATCAAAACCCTCACTTGAAAATCTAATGATGAAAGGAAAAAAACCATGTAGCCATAAACAATGCTACCCAAAGTACATAGAGAAAATCAAAGCAACAAACTACACATTACCCACAAGGAACACCCATGAAAAAACTCTTGAAACTCCACCGTGAAAGAAAATTTCAAAAGTCACCAAAGATAAGTAAAAAATCACACCCCAGGCATGGCACACCGAAATCATCGATCATAGGAGGAACATAAATTTTATCCTCCCTACGACATCCACAAAAGCACCTGCAAGAGGAATTATTAGACTCTTTTTTTTTCTTTGATTGATGGGCAATCAAATCTCAAATGCTCGTCCTTGTGGCAAAGTTGCATTTGTCCTCCTGAGCATTCACCTTGGAACGCGATTTTCCTCCATTACTGCTTAATCCTTATCATCCTATTTTCATATTCATGACCTACACATTCATGAAAATCTTATTGAACTCAACAAGATAGTTTTGACTAAGTGTACCTTCCGCCATACCACTGAGTGTACAATCGTTGTTTGGCATACAACCGATTGAAAATGATTTGGTCATATATGTATTCTCCACAATTTCAGCCATAGCCCAGCATGTGTAATCTCATCGGCAACCTCACGAAGAACACCGTCCGCTAACTGCAATCCAATCGCAGTGAGTGCCCAATTCAAGACATCATCCTTCTCCATCATTGGAACACGTTGCTGGCCATGCTTGGATACCCTTTAGTGCCTCTTGAGCAGCCCCTGTTGCACTAACAAGGCTCTCATCTTCAACACCAAAGTCTGGAATTTTTCTCATGTCAAAATAATTTCATATTTTCTCAATGTCTCCTGGTTCCATCATCACGAACACAAAACTCCACCAGATCAAAAAACTGGAGCTTGATACCACTTGTTGTGCGCAGCGGAAGCGGATTGCACTGGGGTGGTTGATATGAAACCGTTGAAACAACAAGAGCAAAATATGGAATACAGAAATCCAAACGACACAAGGATTTATACTGGTTCGGCCCGTGTGTAGCCTACATCCAGTTTCGAAGACAGCGAGAAATTTCACTAGTATCCCAAAAGAAATTACAACCAAAGGAGATTAACCCTCTCACCTATCCTAGGAATTACAGAGTTTAACTCTCACAGCCCAAATCCCAATTACACCCAAGTCACTCTCAAGCTAACTACACACAAGAGCCAAGAACACAAGGATTGTTCTTGCTCACTAGGAAAGAACACACTAAGAACAATACAAAGAAATAAACCTCCCACAAACACAAGGAACAAATGAAGAAGACTCTACCTTTGAAATAGCTTGATCTTCCCTCAACATCTTGCGTAGCCAAATAGGAGTTTATCTCCACCTTCATGGTGATGCTCTCTAGTATTTCTCTCTATGTGGAAGTGTCCCTCACTTCTGTTTTAGCCTCTCTGAGTAATGGTGCTCCCTTGCCCCAACCTCCTCACATTTGGTTGGATTGCTACAAATGAAAACATTTGCTTCCAATTTATAGCCAAAGATGTGAGAGTGTGAATGCAGCTTCAACTATTCATATGTTGGCTACCAAACTCAACAATGGATGGCTACCAAACTAGCTACACATTTTGACCTCATAGCAAGCCAACATTTACTCACATGGGCAACTCCAATGGCAAACCAATATTGACCCATATGCCAAATTTGAGCCAATTTCAACAGAAATGGTATCCAATAAGATGTCCTCCCATGATTCAATTAACACTTTCATAACCAGGAAAATAAAATTAAAATAATAAAAAAAATGTTTCGGATGAAAAGACTATAAAAGTCAACAGTTGACTTGGTGGTGCCACGACATGTCACATTTGAGACTCACTGAATTGAAGATTCAATTTATTATAATTATTTTATCATGGAAAAAAGAATGCAGAGAAACTTCCAAGGCTGCTTTTTGTCTGTTTGAAATGAGTCAGCAAGTACAAACTAAAGATAAGGGATAATCTCTCTTCACCCTTTGTTCTCACAAGGGGATGACCAGTTTGCTAATGGAGCTATGATGCTAGTTTCATTTTCATTCCAAAAGGCATCTTAAATGATTTGTGAAGCTGTCAAAGTAGACTAACCAATCATGTGATATCCTTGACTCACCTACTATCGGTTTTCTTCAAAAAAGACGGCATCTCTTTTCTTGCAACTTGCTATCGGTTTCAATTTTCTTGAAAAACATCAGCTATTACTCGAACTTTTAGTTACAAATTGATGTGACGCACTATAACAAGACAATTTTTATTTTACCCAATAGACCTCAACACATTTTATTTTCATTATGCTAATTTATTGTGTATTCTATTTATTGTCAATCTCTCTTTTTATACATTTATTCACGATATTGGGAATAAATTATCAACGAGTTCTAACCGAATGGAAAAGAGTCTTCACTAGACCTGTTGTCTAAAATTCGAACCCCTAACACCTTAGTAGTGATCTGTGAGAAACTCTTCTCCCGATTTTAGTTTAGAATATATATATATGATATTGGAAATAAATTATTATAAAATTATAACTTGTTCATTACTTATAGATTTGCCGAAAATCTACTCCCAGAAGAACTCTTATCTCCCTCTCCATGGAAACTCAAACATCCTCTTCTTCATGGTTTCTAATTCTATCCCTTCTCGCCATCACCTCATCCTCTGAAGCTTCCAACGAGAAAACTATCGGTCGCGTCTGCCCTCCTTCATCCTGCGGCAGCATCCGCAACATAAGCTACCCATTTCGACTCAACGGCGATCCAACCAACTGCGGCGTGTCGTTTTACACCCTCTCATGCGAAAACAACCTCACAATCCTAAACCTATACTCCGGAAAATACACCGTCCGATCAATCAACTACGACAACAACACAATCCGAGCCGTCGATCCCGGCCTCCGCAAAAACGACTGCTCCTCTCTTCCTCGCTATTCTCTGTCGCCTTCCAACTTCAGCTTCCAAGATCCGTACAAATGGTCAAGTTCAAATTGCACGCAAATATGCAGAAGTTCGAGCCCAATTATTTATTTGAAGTGTGAAAGAGTTCCAGCCAATTCGTCGCTGTATGTGGACGCAAGTTCTTGCATTGGTAGCAGGGGTTATTATTATGTGAAGGCGGGGACCCTAACGACGTCGGATTTGGAGGACGGGTGCAGGGTAGATCGGACGGCTATAACGACGTTGTATGAAAAGGATCAAAACGGTTCGTATCAGCATATACATGAGGCACTGGAGTTTGGGTTTGAGCTTGAGTGGCGCCCTGATTTGTATACGCGTTATTCCTGCAGAGGATGGGACTTTTCTAGGAATTGTTATCCAAACCGGTTCATAGGTATGTGTGTGAGAGAGTTCTCAAATTAATAAACCCCTCTCTTCAATTTAAAGATAGTACATAAGTTGGTCTCTTGGTCCTCTAATCTTAATTTTTTGCACACATCAAAGTGGTATCTTCATTTTTAATTTTTTATTAAATAAGAAATATTGGGTTCGAACACATGACCTCGGGCTAAAGGAACTGCTTAAAAGTGCATATTCAATTTCTAATGTTAAATGTTTTCTTTCCTTGTCATTGCAGGTTTCTTTCAGTCTCTATTTGAATGGATGGATGGTAAGCAATTTCTGCCCAAAATTTTCTTCATTTCTCCATTCCCGGTATTTTGTTTTGCACTTAGTTTTGGAAGTAAGTCAAGAATTTGATTTTGTTCTTTTTCTTTTTGGGTATTTCTTGCAGACCAACGATATGCAGTACTCTTGATCCTCGGTAAGAGCTTGTATCTTCTTTTAGCGAACATTTACTTTCATCTTAGCAAGCATATATATAAAAAGGACAATGGCAAAAAACTCAATAACCCTATGGTGATGTTCTTGCGCAGGAGTTTTTGTTATGGCAAGATTTGTATTTGGCCTTCCATTTGTCATTGCGGTTTTGGTCTATAAATGGAGAAGAAGGCATCTGTCTATGTATAGCAGCATTGAAGATTTTCTGCAAAATGAAAGAAACTTTGCACCAATAAGGTACTCTTACTCAGATGTTAAGAAGATGACTAGTAAATTCAGGGAAAAGTTGGGCGAAGGAGGTTACGGCACTGTTTTCAAGGGAAAGTTACGCAGCGGCCGATTTGTAGCAATTAAGATGTTGGGCAAGTCCAAAGCTAATGGGCAAGATTTCATCAATGAGGTAGCTACCATTGGGAGGATTCACCATGTTAATGTGGTGCAACTTGTTGGCTACTGTGTTGAAGGATCAAATCGCGGTCTAGTGTACGATTTCATGCCTAATGGCTCTCTTGATAAATACATTTATTCAAAGGAAGGAAGTGTCCCTTTAAGTTGTAAGAAAATGTATGAGGTTGCTCTTGGAGTGGCTCGAGGAATTGAATATCTACATCAAGGTTGTGACATGCAAATTCTGCATTTCGATATCAAGCCACACAACATTCTTCTTGATGAGAATTTTGTACCGAAATTGTCTGACTTTGGTCTTGCAAAATTGTACCCAACAAATAACAGTATTGTGAATTTGACAGCGGCAAGGGGAACAATGGGATATATTGCTCCTGAGTTGTTCTACAAAAATATTGGAGGTGTATCGTACAAAGCAGACGTGTATAGTTTTGGAATGCTGCTGATGGAAATGGGTAGTAGAAGAAAGAATTTCAATGCATTGGTGGAGCATTCAAGCCAAGTTTACTTTCCTCCATGGGCACATGACCAATATAGTGAGGGCAAAGACTTGGAGATTGGCGAAGGTACAGAGGAGGAAAAGAAAATAATAAAAAAGATGATAATAGCTGCCTTGTGGTGTATACAGATGAAGCCAAGTGATCGTCCTTCAATGAACAAAGTCATAAATATGCTCGAAGGAGATGTTGAAAACCTACGAATGCCACCTAACAAACCTTTCCTAAGTGCGGAAGAGATGCCGGTAGGCCATGTTCAAGAGAATTCCAATCCAAGTTGTTCTAACAGGGAGCTAACATGCACTCTGTTAGCTAGGTGATGAAAAAAAAAAATAGAGCCATACGCTGGTCAAACAAATGGTTTTCCATCGATATTTCCTCAATATTTCCATTGATATATCTGTGTTTTTCGACCACCGAAACTCTCGACCTTGATTGTAACTTAACCAAGTTGAAAAAGCTCTCATCTTGCCAGTGGGGTTGAACCACAGTGGTTTTCGTGGTCCCCTCCCCCCTCCCATGGCACCCGGGCCGGGTTCAAAACTTATAATGTGCAATCTTGAGGAACCCAACCCAATGATTTACTCCCCTTTCTCCCTTCCTATATTGTTTGAATAAAATAACTCATCTTCAAAATCAAGAGGAATTATATTGGTTATGCATTTATGCAGTAACAACCCGACCTATATACAAGCATTACTGTTTTGGTTTGAATTTAATAGATGGGTCCAATATGGAATGGAGGATATTGAAACTGTAAGACGTGGAATGAAAATGGCCACATGCGTGTGGGATTAGTATTACCTGTCCGTTGACTGACTTTCTGACATCAATAGTAGCAATTTGAGTGGACGGTGCTGCTTTTTCTGTACCACAAACTCATAGATATCTCCAAACCTTAGGTCAAATATTTCCTTTCATTTTGGGACTATTTGGCCTAATTAACAGTTATTTAAATCAAATTCCTAATTACGTCAATCTCTCCAAATTGGGGATGAATAATTCTTTTTCATATGTGGAATTATTCTTCTAAAACCCTAGCCTTTGAGGCTCCTATAAATACATGGCTGCACCAAGGCTTGAGATAAATCTAAAGTCTTACCTTATCGGTCCACCATTTGTAGTGGTGAGGGAACTCTTTGAATTTAGTTTTCATCTAAATCAATTGATTCACTGCAAGTTCCACCTTTCTACAGGAATGTATATGATCTTAACATCATTTCTGCGCACGGCCTGATGGTGTGATAACTTGAAAATAATTGAAGGCTGTGTGCACCGGTCATAAAATAGTTTGGGTATTGTGTCTCTTAGGAGTTCTTGCTACTTAAAGGTTTATTGATGATTTCAAAGATTTCCATACATAACCAAAAGTTTCAATGTACGTACATTGAATTTGTGCTCTTTTCATTTTATTTTATTTCTTTTAAAAGGGAATTCTGGAAGTTTGGTACTCTGCATTGATTAGCATAATATGTATTTCTCTTTTTTAACTACTTTGATTAGTAATTATGTTTTTGTTATTATTTACTTAGTGAATGTTAAAGGAAAAAAAGAAAAAGAAAAATTGAATTACTATTTATTAAGTAATATAATTCATGGAGTTAATTAAAATATTCTATGAACTATTTTCATATAAGTCCTACCTTATCGGTTCATAGGAGCACTCCTATTACTCATTGTAGTGCTAGGGTCATAGGAACACCTCGTTCACAAAACTGTTCTCAAACATGAAGACAATCAAATAGCACCACATGCCTTATTGTGATTGTTGTTTGTTTTTCGTTTCTAATTATCCCAAGACATTGCAGGCACGTGTTGTTGAGGAAGAATGGTTACACTTTCTTTGAGTAGAAAACAGAACCAATAGAGTTATGAATTTTTCATACGTAAGTACATAGACATATATAAGTACACATGTTACTCCAACTCAGGAATCGCTTCTAACTGAATGTTAAGATTTCTTGCAGGCCTACTCGCATTTGTTTGTGCGGCACCTGTAGAGGCGAAAGGATTGGGAGGCATGGTTAAGTTTTCTCCTTTTTCCAGCATCTGAACCACAGCTTTCATTGAAGGACGATTGACTGGATACCATTGGATGCACCAGAGTCCTACAATTGCAAGTTTGTTTGGAATTTTACCATCTCCTTCTTCACCCATATGGATTCGTAGGTCATCTCCCTCTTCTAGAAGATTATAAATCCATTCAGGGTAGTAAATTTCATTTGTGTTCTCTGTGGGTGAACTGACATTCGTCCTTCCTCCTACCATCTCAAGCAGTAGCATTCCAAAACTATACACATCTGACTTATAGGACACATTTCCAAAGTTCCTGGAGAACACTTCAGGTGCAATGTAGCCCATGGTCCCCCTAGCTGTAGTCATTGACACTGTGCTTTGATCCTTGGAACATAACTTCGCCAAACCGAAGTCCGAAATCTTTGGAGTGAAGTTGTGGTCTAGCAAAACATTACGAGGTTTGATATCAAAATGGAGAATTCGCCGATCACATCCTTGGTGAAGGTATTCAATGCCTCTGGCTATGCCTATGGCAATATCTTGCAACTTATCCCAACCAGAGAACCCATTCTTATTGCCCACTGATGAAATGTAATCTTGCAGTGAACCATTGGAGAAGAACTCATAAACAAGAGCTCTTCTAAATCCATCAGCACAGAAGCCAACCAAGCGAACCACGTTGACATGGTGGATATGACCCATTGTTCCCACTTCATTTATGAACTCTTCCCCGTTTCTGTTAGAACTATTGAGGACCTTCACAGCAACGAAGATTTCAGAAGAAAGCTTTCCTTTATAAACAGTTCCGTAGGCTCCTTCGCCTAACTTGTCCGTGAACTGATTTGTAATCCTCTTAATATCTGCATAGGAATATCTACTTGGTTTGAAGACCTTGTAATCCTCTAGAAATCTTTCAATTTTTAATCGATTCTCGTTTTCCTTTATATCATAGCCATAGACCTGATAGACTGCAACAACCAGTAGTAGGAGGACGAATGAACCCAGGGTTGCACCTACAAAACAATCATTAAAAAGTAAATATATATCCCCAGTCTTCTAGACATGACACAGCAAAATAATCAGTTAGGTGACTCACTGGTAGCCGCTAATTTCGTTGCTGCACCTGTAAAAGATAATGACACAAATCAGATCGTCATGTTTGTGAAATTCATTTATACATACTGCCTCCTGGGCAACATCCCCTGAATAATTGCCGGCACTTTACAAGATGTGTAAAAATTTGAGCAGGAAATGTGTGAAGCAAAATATGTACTATTGCCTTACTTGCTTTCTTCAGGTCAACACATTCAATTTCAACTCTGGTGCTATTGTTCTTCAGCATACACTTCTTACCTCCTGCTTCACATTCTGTGCAATTTGGTGTAGACCATCTCAAAACACTAAGAGATCTGTCTAAATCAAAAACTGGAACTGATAAAACATTATGCATCTTTGTGCAAGACTGGAGGTTATCAATTTCGTAGTCATCATAAACGGCATAGATTTGATTGCCAAGGTTTCTGAGGCAGGGGCCATTTAGAACCTGATAATTATGTGGCCATCTTTCAAGAACAGAAGAACAATTGAATAAGGTAATGTTCATGGACTCTTTTGAAAAGTGGAATGGAAAGATTGACATGTTGAGGATTTCTGAAACTTTTACCAGCAGGCAATTATCTGGGTCGTACAGATAGATTTGCTGATGCTTATAATCTATGCTTTTGACAGAGAGTTTGACTGGAATTGGCAGCTCAAGAACCGTCTGATGTCTCTCATTGCAAGACACAGCAAACCCAGGATAGCCACAGTGATCTGGTTGCCTATCTTTGAGGCTGAAAGGGAAATGGATAGGCGGGCCTTTATCTCCACACTTCAATTCTTTGCAGGTATTTTGTGTTTCTCCCAGAACTTCGGAGAAAGCCATTAGCAATATGCAACAGGAAGAGATGAGCATTTGCTGCATTTCTGAGGTGTTAATGCCCATGGAAATCTTCTAAGCATTAAAAAAAAAAGGGTCGTATCTGTATCTGATATATTTGGATGGATTGTTTGGCCAATAAATCTGACCTTTTTTCAACTGACCAATCAAATTACGGTGCTATATAATATGACACTTCTAAATCTTATTGGAATGGCTTTGTTAATTATTATTCCCTATTTACTGCTATTCACACCTCCTCCCTATTTGTTGTGAGAAATTATTGTATTGTACTGGAATACGGTTGCATAATTCTATAATCTGCATAATTCTATAATCTGTCCATGTGTTATAATATGGGTGGTCGATATGATTGATATTAATCAATAAATATCCACTTATATCATAACACGTGCATAAGGTACATCACGTGATTCTACTCTAATACCACACTATAATTACTTGTCTTATGCATCCATATTTTATTATTTAATAACATTATGGACTGCACTATCGCATTCTATGAATGGGTGCCCCATCCCTATTCACTTGGATTCTATAAGATTGTTCATTCTTTTGACATGTCGGGGAAAAAAAATTTGAAAGAAAAAATGTGGAATAAGTAGCATTTTCTTGTAGAAACAGTATGAATGTATTTAAACCATCAAGAAACAATTAGTCACTTTGACCAAAACAAAACCAAGTTGAAGCAACTAATTCCACATTTTGACTTGAAAAGTAGTGGAGCACTTAACTTCAAAACGTTTTTTTTACGGCGAAGTCCCCATTTAATATCCAAATAATTGAAGCAACTAATTCCACAGTTTTACTTTAAAAGTAGTGGAGCACTTAACTTCAAAACGTTTTCTTTACGGGGAAAGTCCCCATTTAAGATCCAAATAATTGAAGCAACTAATTCCACATTTTGACTTGAAAAAACACTTAACTTCAAAACATTTTGATTACGGCAAAGTCCCCATTTAAGATTCAAATAATTGAATAAAGCTTAAGAGAAAATACCATCTACTTTTAATGCCGGTCTTCATAGCTTGCTCTCTCAGCGCTGTTTTGACTTGTTCATCCAGATATAAATTAGTTCTAGTTTGAATGGAATAAATCTTAAGAGAAAATACCATTTACTTTTAATGCCGGTCTTCATAGCTTGCTCTCTCAACGCTGTTTTGACTTGTTCATCCAGATATAAATTAGTTCTAGTTTGAATGGGACCTTAAAACTATTAGACTTGTCAAACAAAAACCTAGCTAGCTAGCTCTAGCCTCTGGGATCTCCATGGAAAGTAGAAGAGCCTTGTGTGGGAGGTTTGCAATTGTAGGCTTTCTTGTTATTGGCTTAATATTTGGTGAAACTTGTAACGCCAAGGCGTGTTCTCCTTCTTCCTGCGGCAACATCCATAACATAAGCTACCCTTTTCGGCTGAAAGACGACCAGAAAAATTGCGGCGATTTAGACTACAATCTGTCTTGTGAGAACAGCGTTACAGTGTTGCAACTACATTCTGCAATATTCCACGTAAAGTCAATCAACTACAATAACAACACAATTCGAGTCGTAGATCCTGGTTTTCAGAAGAACAATTGCTCCTCCATTCCTCTCTATTCTTTGTCATCTGATTCCATAAATGCTCGATCTATAGTGTTTATGACTATGAATATAGTAGCATGGATAGATGAAAATCAAGAGCTGTAACTTTCATCATGTGTGCGAATCCAGTGAATTCATCTCTCTATGTGGACACTGCTCCATGCATGAATAGTACTACTGGGGGAGCTACTTCTTTGTCCCAACCGAGAACGTATAGCTACGTCGTCGTGGGCCCAACAGTTGCATGGGATTTGGAGGAGGGGTGCAGTATAGGGTGGACGGCTATGGCTTCCTTGAATGAAAAAGATCGAAACGCTTCTTATAGTCGCATACACAATGCTCTAGTGTACGGCTTTGAGCTTCAGTACAGCACAGGTATGTGAATACACACACCAAGTCTTTATCCAACTCAATCTCGCATAGAATGAGCTCCACTTGGTTCTATAATCTTAAGGGTATTTGATTATGGATTTTAACATGGTCAACTTAATTACATATTTTTTTATTGTTAATAAACACAGTGGAAAATCAGTAATTGGTATTATTTATATTTCTAATACCCATGTGCTAGTAAACAGACAGGAAAAAAGAACTAAGAACTAACATCCATTCCTAATAGTAAAGATGAAATGTCCATCCCTCTTTAGTAAAGGAGACACATGGACATGAATGTGGTGGGTGGCCCAAGATGGATTACTAAACGAGTCTTCTCACTCATGCCATGTTAATTTATTTGGAATGAGTATTGGAATTATTATAATTATTTAACTCCTAGTGTTTCCAAATAAATATTAGAATTATTCAAATTCTTGACTTCCTGCATTTACTAGAGGATAAGAAATAAATAATTATGCGTGGGCTCCATATTAAAATTCCTAATGTTGTACCCATAAAACTAGAAATTGGATTGTCTAGGAAGAGTAAGGCGGCGTTCGGTAAAGTTTTCACTGCCGTTTTTTTGTTTTCATTTCCTGTTTTCTAGAAAATATCTGTTCGGTGGAACGTTTTTGTTTTCCCTAAAAATGTTTTCCAAAAACAAATCCAATTCATGAACAAAAGTTGAAAACGAAAATATGTTGTTTTCGTTTTCAACGTTTTCGTTTTCAGTCCATACGATAATTCATTTTTTCCATCTCTCTTTCACCAATCAACATCGATTCTTGTTTTTGAAATTCTCCATAGCTATTCTTCTTCTAAAATATCTGAGATCTTGATTTACTTATCAAGCACACCAAACCAAAAAAAAAAAAATCAACTGAGGAGCACCACTGTGGAAACCCATCTCCACCGATCCAGACCCATCGTCTAGTTTGCCGCACCGGCACCTCCAAAGGACGATCACCACCAAAGCAGTTGAACCATAACTGCCACAAACCCAGTTGAACCACTATCACCACCCAATCGAACCACCACCAACCATTAACAAATGAAAACAGAAAGATTATGGGTATGAAGAGGAAGAATCAGAGAGAGGAAGAAGAAAAGAAAAAATAAGAGAGGAAGAAGAAGAAAAGAAAAAATTAAGAGAGGAAGAAGAAGAGAAGAGAAAAGAGTGAAAAAGGAAGCAAGAAAGAACAAAGAAACTGTCTGGGAAAGAAAAGAAGAAGAAAATAGGAAAAGAGAAAGAAAAAAAAGAAAGAAGAAGGGCACGGCCTGGGAAGGAAGGAAAGGAATAAAGAAAGAGAGAGAAAGAGAAAAAAGAAATGAGATAAGATAATGTTTGTCTTTAAGAAAAATATTAGATTTTTTTATTTGTTATATTATACATTTTTTTATTGTTTATAAATTTTTGTCTTTGAAAAATAGCAGAATTTAAAATTAAAAAAAAAAACTGAAATTAGCAAAAATACACTTGAAAATAACTCACATATAATAATTTTATCCTCTAAAATATCAGAATTAAAAAAAATTAGAAATGAAATTATAAAAAATACACCTGAAAAACAATTGTACTACCAGACATGGGATTTTTAAAAAAAATTCGACTTTGCGCGACCAAAATATAAATATTCGTCGCGCAAAGTATTCTCTAAAAAATTGGCGGGCACCAAAAATGGGATTTTAAAAAAAATTTCGACTTTGCGCGACCAAAATATAAATATTCGTCGCGCAAAGTATTCTCTAAAAAATTGGCGGGCACCAAAAATGGGATTTTTAAAAAAATTTCGACTTTGCGCGACCAATATATAAATATTCGTCGCGCAAAGTATTCTCCAAAAAATTGGCGGGCACCAAAAATGGGATTTTTAAAAAAATTTCGACTTTGCGCGACAAATATATAAATTTCGTCGCGCAAAGTGATCCGATTTATAAAACCAACATAACTCCTCCACCATTTTCTCAATGTCTTCTACTCTTCTTACCTCTCCTCTCTCTTTCCCTCTCCCCCAAATCCTACCCTTTCTCTCACACTCACTCATCTCACTTAGTCTCTCATCTCTTTCTTCACTATCTTTCACTCTCACTCACTCTCTTATCTCTCTTTTCATCATCTCTCACTCTCACTCACTCTTTCATCTCTTTCTAACTATCTTCTCTAATTCTCTCACACTCACTTCTCCCTCTCATTCTCACTCACTCAAAATCTTGTCAAATGGTATATTCTCTCCAAATGTTAAATTTGTTTTCAATAATATGTGTTTTTAGAGTTAGTTTTGAGTTTATGCCAATTTTTTGTTATTATTTTATGTTATTTTTTTGATATTTGACAATATTTATTTTTGTTTTGTAGGGAATTGTCGAGACTTTGATGGCTAAAGTCGAAAAATATATCATCCGCCACTACCATCACAATAGGCTTGTAGATTTTATTATTGTACTTTGTTAATTTATGTGTACATTTGAATATTATATATATTGGATAATTTGACCACTATTTTTCATATGTAATTTTATTTTGAATATGTCAATTTAAATTAAAGTAATTAAAAAAATAAAATCATACAATTAAATTAAATTAAAAAAGTAAAAATTTGAAAAAAATTAATATAATGAAATTGATATAAGAGAAATAATAAAACAAAATGTCAAAAACCTTGCGCAACAAAATATTTCGTTAGAGCAAACTAACAAGTTTATTTTTAATTAATTTTTTTTTTAAAATAAATCTTTCGTCGCGCAAAGTAGATTCTATTCGTCGCGCAAAGTTGCTATTATTCGTCACGCAAAGTAGTTAGAATTCGTCGCGCAAAGTGGTTATTATTCGTCGCGCAAAGTTGTTTTGAGCGACGTTAGTCTTCGTCGCTCAAAGTGTTATTTTTCGTCGCGCAAAGATACTTTGCGCGACGAATAGTGGTATTCGTCGCAAACCCTCGCGTGACGAGTTTTGCGCGCGACAGAACTTGCGCGACCAAAATTTCGTCGCGCAAAGTATGCGCGACGAAAATATGCTTTGCGCAACAAATTTATTTCGTCGCGCAAAGTGTTTTTTGTAGTAGTGAATCTAAAGTCCTACCTTATCGGTCCACCATTTGTAGTGGTGAGGGAACTCTTTGAATTTAGTTTTCATCTAAATCAATTGATTCACTGCAAGTTCCACCTTTCTACAGGAATGTATATGATCTTAACATCATTTCTGCGCACGGCCTGATGGTGTGATAACTTGAAAATAATTGAAGGCTGTGTGCACCGGTCATAAAATAGTTTGGGTATTGTGTCTCTTAGGAGTTCTTGCTACTTAAAGGTTTATTGATGATTTCAAAGATTTCCATACATAACCAAAAGTTTCAATGTACGTACATTGAATTTGTGCTCTTTTCATTTTATTTTATTTCTTTTAAAAGGGAATTCTGGAAGTTTGGTACTCTGCATTGATTAGCATAATATGTATTTCTCTTTTTTAACTACTTTGATTAGTAATTATGTTTTTGTTATTATTTACTTAGTGAATGTTAAAGGAAAAAAAGAAAAAGAAAAATTGAATTACTATTTATTAAGTAATATAATTCATGGAGTTAATTAAAATATTCTATGAACTATTTTCATATAAGTCCTACCTTATCGGTTCATAGGAGCACTCCTATTACTCATTGTAGTGCTAGGGTCATAGGAACACCTCGTTCACAAAACTGTTCTCAAACATGAAGACAATCAAATAGCACCACATGCCTTATTGTGATTGTTGTTTGTTTTTCGTTTCTAATTATCCCAAGACATTGCAGGCACGTGTTGTTGAGGAAGAATGGTTACACTTTCTTTGAGTAGAAAACAGAACCAATAGAATTATGAATTTTTCATACGTAAGTACATAGACATATATAAGTACACATGTTACTCCAACTCAGGAATCGTTTCTAACTGAATGTTGAGATTTCTTGCAGGCCTACTCGCATTTGTTTGTGCGGCACCTGTAGAGGCAAAAGGATTGGGAGGCATGGTTAAGTTTTCTCCTTTTTCCAGCATCTGAACCACAGCTTACATTGAAGGACGATTGACTGGATACCATTGGATGCACCAGAGTCCTACAATTGCAAGTTTGTTTGGAATTTTACCATCTCCTTCTTCACCCATATGGATTCGTAGGTCATCTCCCTCTTCTAGAAGATTATAAATCCATTCAGGGTAGTAAATTTCATTTGTGTTCTCTGTGGGTGAACTGACATTCGTCCTTCCTCCTACCATCTCAAGCAGTAGCATCCCAAAACTATACACATCTGACTTATAGGACACATTTCCAAAGTTCCTGGAGAACACTTCAGGTGCAATGTAGCCCATGGTTCCCCTAGCTGTAGTCATTGACACTGTTCTTTGATCCTTGGAACATAACTTCGCCAAACCAAAGTCCGAAATCTTTGGAGTGAAGTTGTGGTCTAGCAAAACATTACGAGGTTTGACATCAAAATGGAGAATTCGCCGATCACATCCTTGGTGAAGGTATTCAATGCCTCTGGCTATGCCTATGGCAATATCTTGCAACTTATCCCAACCAGAGAACCCATTCTTATTGCCCACTGATGAAATGTAATCTTGCAGTGAACCATTGGAGAAGAACTCATAAACAAGAGCTCTTCTAAATCCATCAGCACAGAAGCCAACCAAGCAAACCACGTTGACATGGTGGATATGACCCATTGTTCCCACTTCATTTATGAACTCTTCCCCGTTTCTGTTAGAACTATTGAGGACCTTCACAGCTACGAAGATTTCAGAAGAAAGCTTTCCTTTATAAACAGTTCCGTAGGCTCCTTCGCCTAACTTGTCCGTGAACTGATTTGTAATCCTCTTAATATCTGCATAGGAATATCTACTTGGTTTGAAGACCTTGTAATCCTCTAGAAATCTTTCAATTTTTAATCGATTCTCGTTTTCCTTTATATCATAGCCATAGACCTGATAAGACTGCAACAACCAGTAGTAGGAGGACGAATGAACCCAGGGTTGCACCTACAAAACAATCATTAAAAAGTAAATATATATCCCCAGTCTTCTAGACATGACACAGCAAAATAATCAGTTAGGTGACTCACTGGTAGCCGCTAATTTCGTTGCTGCACCTGTAAAAGATAATGACACAAATCAGATCGTCATGTTTGTGAAATTCTTTTATACATATATACTGCCTCCTGGGCAACATTCCCTGAATAATTGCCGGCACTTTACAAGATGTGTAAAAATTTGAGCAGGAAATGTGTGAAGCAAAATATGTACTATTGCCTTACTTGCTTTCTTCAGGTCAACACATTCAATTTCAACTCTGGTGCCATTGTTCTTCAGCATACACTTCTTACCTCCTGCTTCACATTCTGTGCAATTTGGTGTAGACCATCTCAAAACACTAAGAGATCTATCTAAATCAAAAACTGGAACTGATAAAACATTATGCATCTTTGTGCAAGACTGGAGGTTATCAATTTCGTAGTCATCATAAACGGCATAGATTTGATTGCCAAGGTTGCTGAGGCAGGGGCCATTTAGAACCTGATAATTATATGGCCATCTTTCAAGAACAGAAGAACAATTGAATAAGGTAATGTTCATGGACTCTTTTGAAAAGTGGAATGGAAAGATTGACATGTTGAGGATTTCTGAAACTTTTACCAGCAGGCAATTATCTGGGTCGTACAGATAGATTTGCTGATGCTTATAATCTATGCTTTTGACAGAGAGTTTGACTGGAATTGGCAGCTCAAGAACCGTCTGATGTCTCTCATTGCAAGACACAGCAAACCCAGGATAGCCACAGTGATCTGGTTGCCTATCTTTGAGGCTGAAAGGGAAATGAATAGGCGGGCCTTTATCTCCACACTTCAATTCTTTGCAGGTATTTTGTGTTTCTCCAAGAACTTCGGAGAAAGCCATTAGCAATATGCAACAGGAAGAGATGAGCATTTGCTGCATTTCTGAGGTGTTAATGCCCATGGAAATCTTCTAAGCATTAAAAAAAAAAAGGGTCGTATCTGTATCTGATATATTTGGATGGATTGTTTGGCCAATAAATCTGACCTTTTTTCAACTGACCAATCAAATTACGGTGCTATATAATATGACACTTCTAAATCTTATTGGAATGGTGGTCGATATGGTTGATATTAATCAATAAATATCCACTTATATCATAACACGTGCATGAGGTACATCAGGTGATTCTACTCTAATACCACACTATAATTACTTGTCTTATGCATCCATATTTTATTATTTAATATATGGACTGCACTATCGCATTCTATGAATGGGTGCCCCATCCCTATTCACTTGGGTTCTATAAGATTGTTCATTCTTTTGACATGTCGGGGAAAAAAAATTTGAAAGAAAAAATGTGGAATAAGTAGCATTTTCTTGTAGAAACAGTATGAATGTATTTAAACCATCAAGAAACAATTAGTCACTTTGACCAAAACAAAACCAAGTTGAAGCAACTAATTCCACATTTTGACTTGAAAAGTAGTGGAGCACTTAACTTCAAAACGTTTTCTTTACGGCGAAGTCCCCATTTAATATCCAAATAATTGAAGCAACTAATTCCACATTTTTACTTGAAAAGTAGTGGAGCACTTAACTTCAAAACGTTTTCTTTACAGGGAAGTCCCCATTTAAGATCCAAATAATTGAAGCAACTAATTCCACATTTTGACTTGAAAAAGTACTTAACTTCAAAACATTTTGATTACGGCAAAGTCCCCATTTAAGATCCAAATAATTGAATAAAGCTTAAGAGAAAATACCATCTACTTTTAATGCCGGTCTTCATAGCTTGCTCTCTCAACGCTGTTTTGACTTGTTCATCCAGATATAAATTAGTTCTAGTTTGAATGGGACCTTAAAACTATTAGACTTGTCAAACAAAAACCTAGCTAGCTAGCTCTAGCCTCTGGGATCTCCATGGAAAGTAGAAGAGCCTTGTGTGGGAGGTTTGCAATTGTAGGCTTTCTTGTTATTGGCTTAATATTTGGTGAAACTTGTAACGCCAAGGCGTGTTCTCCTTCTTCCTGCGGCAACATCCATAACATAAGCTACCCTTTTCGGCTGAAAGACGACCAGAAAAATTGCGGCGATTTAGACTACACTCTGTCTTGTGAGAACAGCGTTACAGTGTTGCAACTACATTCTGCAAAATTCCACGTAAAGTCAATCAACTACACTAACAACACAATTCGAGTCGTAGATCCTGGCTTTCAGAAGAACAATTGCTCCTCCATTCCTCTCTATTCTTTGTCATCTGATTCCATAAACGCTCGATCTCCATATAGTGTTTATGACTATGAATATAATAGCATGGATAGATTTAAATCAAGAGCTGTAACTTTCATCATGTGTGCGAATCCAGTGAATTCATCTCTCTATGTGGACACTGCTCCATGCATGAATAGTACTACTTGGGGAGCTACTTCTTTGTCCCAACCGAGAACGTATAGCTACGTCGTTGTGGGCCCAACAGTTGCATGGGATTTGGAGGAGGGGTGCAGTATAGGGTGGACGGCTATGGCTTCCTTGAATGAAAAAGATCGAAACGCTTCTTATAGTCGCATACACAATGCTCTAGTGTACGGCTTTGAGCTTCAGTACAGCACAGGTATGTGAATACACACCCAAGTCTTTATCCAACTCAATCTCGCATGGAATGAGCTCCACTTGGTTCTATAATCTTAAGGGTATTTGATTATGAATTTTAACACGGTCAACTTAATTACATATTTTTTTATTGTTAATAAACGCAGTGGAAATTCAGTAATTGGTATTATTTCTATTTCTAATACCCATGTGCTAGTAAACAGACAGGAAAAAAGAACTAATATCCATTCCTGATAGTAAAGATGAAATGTCCATCCCTCTTTAGTAAAGGAGACACATGGACATGAATGTGGTGGGTGGCCCAAGATGGATTACTAAACGAGTCTTCTCACTCATGCCATGCCATGTTAATTTATTTGGAATGAGTGTAGGAATTATTATAATTCCTTAACTCCTAGTGTTTACAAATAAATATTAGAATTATTCAAATTCTTGACTTTCTGCATCTACCAGAGGATAAGAAATAAATAATCATACATGGGCTCCATATTAAAATTCCTAATCTTGTACCCTTAAAACTAGAAATTGGATTGTCTAGGAAGAGTAATTGATTCAATTTCAATTTCTTTAGGATACATATTTTGAACAAATAATATATTGACATTATGACTTTAAAACTATTTAAAAGTTGGTGGTATACAGTTGTGACTGTTAAAAAGTATTTAAAAGTTGCTGGTATCCAAAAAGTTAATGATTTTAAAAAACTTAGTCAATGAATGATTTTCGTATACTTTTAAGGCTAATTGTTAATGTACCTAGTGACTTTTATCAACTCTATGAAAGTATTTAAGAATATGTCAACTCTATGAAAGTCACTCAGTTAATTACCCAAAGTCTTTATAAGTATGGAATGAATACATCCCCCTAAATTTAAACACTTAGGATTAGTGACTTTGTACCTAAATGGACAGCAAATAATGTACCAAACTTCGAATAAAAAAATTTCTTACTAGAAATTGGTACCTACCAAAACCTTATTTTAGAGTTAATTTCAATTTGGTACCCTGCAATTGTAGGTTTAGGACATGTTTGTCTTTTCATTTTTTATTTTAACAATGAGATACCTCCATAGTGAAATTAGGTGATGACATGTCATTTGTGGGTCCGTTTTTTTAGCTTGTCTAATGAAATATGAATAAATGTTTTTCAAATTAATTGAAAATTAAGAAATAATATTAAAATATTAAAATATTAAAAGATGAAAAAAAAAATTGATTATTGAAGCGACACTTGAAACATTCAATCTTCAAATGAGACGTTGGAGGTGGCAATTTCCGATACGACCCGTTACACGACTCGAAATGTGCACGAGAAAAACACGACCCGAACCCGCATGATTAATAATTGGCTAATTTTCGAGTCAACCCGTTATCAAGTCAACCCGCCAACACGTTTAAATTCTTACTCACCCATTTAAATTATGTTATATTATAATAAATATTATCATTATACACTTATAATACAAGGATCTTTTGTGGAGTAGTGGTAATCTGCTGGGCTTTAAAGAAAGAGATCATGGAGAAATTATAGAATAGTACGGTATCACCAGCTGGTGATACTTCCATTCAAAATTCGCCACATGTATTATTTTTTGACAACTGGATTCAACACTCATATTTACTTTTAAAATAAAAATAAAATTATTTTTAAAGAACTTTAGAAATAAAACACCCAAAAACCACCCGTTTCATCGACAGTGACCCACCACCACTGTCTTCCATGACTACTGCCTCATTCTCTGTGTGAATTTGATGACACCCCAACACATGGATGATTCCACTTTCACAATCATTAGAAAAAAAAAAATTTGATTCAGCTATTGATACATGGCAAGCCATGCAACCAAGATTGGATTCCTATTCACCTACCTGTAAAATTTGCTTTTCTTGTCAATAATCTCAATGGCCATATACCTTGTAGGACTTTGGAAGCTTATCAAATTCCTCAAAAACTTTTAGACTTGTTGACCTTCGCGTATGAAATTAAATAATCTCTCAAAGACCATAAACCCACCCCCAACAAATCTTCAATCTAAATTCCTTGAACCCTAAAGCCATCATAGAGAGAAAATTCCATGAACCCTAAATCCATAATAGAGAGGAGGGATGGAGAGGGAGAAAGGGAGAGAGATTGGAAAAATGAAAGAACGAAAGGAGAGCCATGGCAGAAAGTGGGCAGTTGGAGGCTTTGTCGGCGAGTTCAGGGAAGTGGTTGTTGGGGATTTTTATTATTAATGAGTGTTTTTTTTAATAGTTTTTTTTAATGGTTTTAAATTATAAAATTAAATTTTTAAATCCAACTGTATAAATAGTTAATTTTTCTTTAAAAAATAGTACACATGTCACATTTTGATTGGAAGTATCACCAGATGATGTGGTGATACCATATCATTCTATAATTTCTCGAGATCATGGGTTTGAAACCCCTTACCTCCTTCTCTTGTTGTTTTGTTTTCTTTTTTTCTTTCTTTCTTTTCCTTCTCTCTCCTCTCTCCTCTTTTTTTTTTCTTTCTTTTTCTTTGTCCTCTCTTTCTTTTTTCCTTTTCCTTTGAGGTAGAAAACACGGAGAGGAAAAAATACGGAGTGTCCCCACAAATTATTATTATTATTATTATTATTACGGAGCGGTCCTGCAAAAGGCAGAACTAGTTCTTCAATAAAAGGAAACAAGGGAAACAAGGGAAAACACAAAATCAGAAGGAAAAAAAAACCTAACTTTGCCAATTTTCTTCCTTCCCATTTCTCTCGAACTAAATCTATCTCCTCAAACTTAAAAATAAAATGCCCTCTTCATTCCCATTTTATCTCTCGATCTAAACCTAGATCCGCCAACATAAGCATGGGGGCAAGGGGCTACACTCTTGTGGATGCCCTACTTTGCTTCCTCACGAGGTCTAGTTACCATAAACTACTCTTTGCTCCTTTAGAACGATGTTGCTGTTAGAGTTACGAGGAGTTTGGTGACTCCCAAGGATGTGCGTGTGCTGGGAGCGAGGGATGATAACCGGGTGGTGAGTGATGCCATGGCACTGAGCGTGCAAAGTCCAGCATCTGTCGCAAGTGAGGGGCATCGCCTCATTGTGAAATCCCATGAGGTAGAGGTGCTAAGAGCTCAATTGGTTGCAGAGAGGAATTTGGTTGAAGATTGTCAGCGTGTGATAAGGAGTTTGAAAAGGGAGAGGGAAAATACGGCGGAGGCGAATCGACATCAGCCTCAAATATTGCAGGAAGAGAATCAAAAGCTATCAAATATGGTAGATT